>JANFOE010002551.1:0-61467 GCA_025667525.1 Glebionis coronaria | reverse complement strand
AACAGCAAATCTTCACTTGAGAAGATGCCATTGTTATCTGAGGTACTTTTTATACTTACCTTTCTTTTATTCAAATTTTAAATACTTAAAACAACAAAAGAATCTAAAAAGTTTATTAGACATTAGTTGTAATATGGTTAAATATAAATTGTTTTTAAACTTTGATGATAAGGTAACTGTGGGAATGTTTTTTATTTTATGTTTCAGATAAAAAGCATATATACCGGCTCGTAGGACTGCCACTTAAGTCCTTCACGGTATTTTTTCTTTTGTTTGTTCATTTGACTAACCATTTATGTCCATGTTATTATTTCAATATGAAAGTAGTGTATTATCATCATTCATCTATTCAGCATTATATTAAAAAGTACCCTTACATAGTCAATTTTCAATCAATTTGTGGAGCATGCAGCAAAAGCTAATTACGCCTTTAAGTTATAACGTTTATCTTTACTCAATGGGTCCTGTTCTGCAGGTACTGTAGGAGTTTAAAGAGTATGCCCCATAAGTTGATGTAGATTTTGTCAGGAAGGTAGTTCGTGCAATTGGGTGTTGTGTTATGAAGTTAGAGAGAACAACTGAGCGGTAAATTGGTTACCACACTAATCTGATGAAAGGCCTATCGTGGAGGTGGTGTGTCGGCGCCAGTGGAAGTCCTGAGATGCTTCTTCTAAGCGACATCAGGCTACGTCCATACCTTTCTTCTTGGGGAATATATACAAATAAAAAGTGACAAAAATAGTACAGATGAGAAGTTTGACATCTGAAAGTGAGTCTATATTTGCATCTGTACATGTAAGGTTTGTTTTTGTCATTATATTCTGATGGAATGGTTCTTCATTACTTACTTTTGTGTCCATATTCAGCACCCCTACTGGCGTAGAACATCCTTCTTGCAAGGCAACACCCGAAACCTAAAGTGCCAATTTTTTGGTTCTTGATGGAACTACTGGCACCGTGACCGACCCAGATGCTACTTTCAAGCTATATCAAGAGGCACCATCAAAATACAAATACATAAAACTTCTCTCGGGCTATCTACATGACCTACTGTTTCAACCAGAGCGAGAAAGAGATCAAAAGGGACATTATCGACTGGTTGAATAGCAGAGTGTGAGTATGGCTGAGTGTTAGTGTTTGGAGGCCTGAAGGTTGTACACCGGAAATAAAAGAAAAGAAGGATCGAAAGGTTGAGACGTATGGGTTGTGACTTATGTAGTTATGTGCAATGAGTTGCTGATTTCTCGGTGAGGAGGCATAGTCGGTGACACGTAGGTGGGAGATAGGCATCTGCAATTTGGTAAGATCGGTTGGGATGGGCCCCACCCACTACTCAGTGGATGGATGGATGGATGGATGACCGGTTTTTATACAGTAAGAAAATCATAGCCAATTGTCCGCCACAACTCACAAATGAGCCCAATAAACTAATTAGGATTTAAGGTGCATTAACAAGCTAATACTTTTTAGATTAACGGGTCTATTGTGAGTCTAGAGATGTGTGCTAATACTTTTGGGTATAAAGAAGTGTCCGTCAGTTTGGCTTGTGATCACGTATAAGTGTTACTCTATGTAATTGTCTATACAACTTGCCATTATATTTTTAGCTTATACGAGTTTGTATTACATTTTTAGCGTATCCTGACTATGTATGACAACTGGAAATTTGGAATGCATAATTTGCATGCCAAGAGATTGTTGAGCATGTATGCAATATGTAAAAGTCATGTTTAGGCGAGTGAGAACAAGTTGTTTTGAAATATGTATTTACCCGCAAGGACCTTAGTGGAGACTGGGAGGGTACCCTCCCAAAATTTTAAGTTTTTACTTATATTTGTTTAAAAAAATACAAATTTGGCTCGACCAAAGTAAATGACATTACACTCCGCCCTCCCAATAATTTCACCCAAGTACACTCGGCCTCTCCAAGAATTTCACACAAGTTCCGTCTATGTTTACCCGGTGGGTAAATAGTTAATTTTTTTAAGTGAAGTGTAAAAATCATCCATGTGCTATGTCGAAAAATTAAATTATATCTTTTTTTAGTTTTTTGGACATCAAACATTCTTCCGTTAATGAACAGTATACATCACTTTGGAAGGATGGTGCAAATGTTTTTCTTGTTGAAAATTAACAAGCTTTAAAAGGAAGGTATTATTCTCTTTTTCTTTTTCCAGAAATGTAATCGTACCATTATTTATTTTTTTGAAAAGTGTTTTTATCTACAAAAATAAGTTTTTTCGATATTTCTTTCTAAACTTTTTCTTCGAATATAATTTTTTTTCGAAACAAGTTATTTTTAAAAAACAATTTATTTTTTTTAAAAAAAATGTTTCTTTCGAAAAGGAAATTATTTTTTTTAAACTTATTTCGAGAAAAATAAATTTTGAAATTTTTTTTCTAATCTTTTCTGAAAAAAATTAAAAACATTATTTCTGAAAAAAAAAGTTTAATTTTTAAGTTTGTTTAAAAAAAAATTAACTTTTTCTTTAAAAGAACTTGTTTAAAAAAAATAACTAATCTGCGAAAAAAAATGTTTAATTTTTTTCGAAAAAAAGTTTAATCTTTTTAAAAAAGTTTGTTTTGAAAAGAATATTAAACTTTTTTTTAAAATAACTTGTTTCGAAAAAAAAAGTTTAATCTTTTTCGAAAATAATAAAAACATTTTTTCGAAACAAGTTATTATTAAAAAAAGTTTATTTTTTTTAAAAATAAATTTCTTTCTCTAAAACAAATTTTATTTCGAAAAAAATTATTTTTTTTTTGGATAAAAACACTTTGTGGATTTTTTTTTAAATGATAAGATTCACCGAACATCCTTGAAAAAGGAAAAAGACAATAATACTTAATTTTTAACGAGAAAAACATTTGCACCATCTGTCCAGAGGGATGTATGATACACTGTTCACTAACGGAGAGATGGTTGGTGTCCAAAAAACTAACAAATGATGTAATTCGATTTTTCAATATAACACATGAATGATTTTTGCACTTCACTCTTTTTTTAAACTGGATCGTAATAAAATATATAAAAAATGTTGGATTAAATAACACGATATTTTAAGAAATATGGTGAAATTAAAGTATGAAAAAAATAAATAAATAAAATGATATTTCAATTTAAAAAGAAAAATAAGTTTTTAATAAGTTGTTACAAAATGTTTTTATAAATGAGATGATTATTAAGATTGCACATCTTGTTACAAATGTATATTTTTATAACAATCAATTTTAAAAGTCTTAAGTTTAAAACTTTTGAAATTAGAATTATCTTAAATGTTTTATAATATAAAATAATACTAAGAAAAGATATGATAAGATTAATATTAGTCGTCTCTATTTTAAAAATCAATGTACTGACGAGTGAAGACAATTCCATTCCTTAAATTGGTTATAGGTGGAAAATAATACCGTAAGCTTTAGTGGTTTTCAGTATCAATCAGGTTTATAACATTTTGAGAGGATTTTGTTCTTGGCAACAAGTAAAATAGTGGTTGGTTTTATACCATGTTTATAAAACTTTGCTTTTGATATTGTTGCTACTTGAACATAATAAATACATTATTTGGCATGTCAATACATGTTGAAATTATGTACCAAAATATGTCTCCAAACTCGTCCATCCCTTGAATACACAAGACACTTTATTCAGGCCCGTTTCGATCTCAGATGTTATCAACATATACTATATTAAACTAGCATCGTACCCGCATAATGCAGCGGAGAGTACCCGATGAATTTTTTTTACCGAACAAATATTACAATTTTACTAAGGTTAAAATTAAATTAAAGTAGTAAAAAATTAAATTAACTTAAATAAACTTATTAAAAACAAAAAACTAAAATTTAATAAATTTATATCAAAATGGATGTTGAATTAAAAAGCACAAAATTTTAGAAAATATAGTGAAATTAAATTATAAAAGAAATAAATATATCAAAAGATTTTTCAATTTAAAGATAAAAGTGTTTTGAATTGTTTGTTACTAAGGTTGTTACAAAAGTTTGTTGTAAAAACATATGGATAGATGGGATCAATTTAACAAAATATGATCTAGGGGTTTAAATTTAACCTTCGTATCTTAATTTTATGTTTGGAGTTAGGTTTGAAAATTTTAGGTTCAGGATTAAGATCGAAGTTAGCCTCTTTATATAATAGTATAGATATAGATATATTAAATACATAATTAAATACCTATTTTCTATAGATATAGATATATTAAATACGTAATTAAATACCTATTTTCTATACAATGTATATATCGGGCTATCCGTATTCAAAAATAAACATATACAATATCTTTCAGCTTTTTTAATAATTATTGTACAAAATTTTAAATTTTTAGACTTAAAAAAACGAATCAACCCGATCAAGTCATTGAGTTACGGGATCGTTTGTCGAGTCACCAGGTCACGAGTTCATCGTTAACGGTTCGTTCAGATTAAATAATAAGACGGGCCCACCCATTGACCACAAATAAACATTACTTAAGCATAAATTATAACTAAAATATATTAAAGGTTAAATTACAAATGAAAGAAACTAAAATTGTATGAACCATAAACCCTCCAAAACAAGAAAAAAAGCGACCCCGCCCGTTGGGCGGGTTACGACGCTAGTATATATATATATATATATATATATATATATCAAATCAAATCAAATCAAATCAAATCAAAATCAAATCAAATTAAAATCAAATCAAATCAAATCAAAAACCCTTATATAGAAAGGATGGTGAAACAATTCCTTAAATACAAAATTCTATAAAAATGACACATGTAATTCATTAAAAGGTTTCCATAAAATGCTTCAAAAAGAAAATAGGAATTCCAAATGATGCCTTAAATACAAAATTCAATGAAAATATATTTAGGAAGTACAAATGATGCCATAAATACAAAATTCTATAAAAATATATAAGGAATGATGGTGAAACAATTCTTTAAATATAAAATTCTATAAAAATGATTCCATAAAATGCTAAAAAATAAAATAGGAATTACAAATGATGCATTAAATACAAAATTCTATAAAAAAATATATATATGATTTATAAATGATGCCTTAAATATAAAATTCTATAAAAATATATAAGGAATAATGGTGAAACAATGCTTTAAATACAAAATTATATAAAAATGATTCCATAAAATGCTTCAAAAATAAAATAGGAATTACAAATGATGCCTTATATATATATATATATATATATATATATATATATATATATATATATATATATATATATATATATATATATATATATATATATATATATATATATATATATATATATATATATATATATATATATATATATATATATATATATATATATATATATATATATATATATATATATATATATATATATATATATATACATATATATATATATATATACATATATATATATATATATATATATATATATATATATATATATATATATATATACATATATATATATATATATATATATATATATATATATATATATATATATATATATATATATATATATATATACATATATATATATATATATATATATATATATATATATATATATATATATATATATATATATATATATATATATATATATATATATATATATATATATATATATATATATATATATATATATATATATATATATATATATATATATATATATATATATATATATATATATCAGAATCAGAAACCCTTATATAGGAAGGATGGTGAAACATTACCTTAATTTCAAAATTCTAAAAGAATGACATGTGTAAATCAATAACCTATTTCCATATATACTTATTTTCCCACCCAGCATTATACCGAATTTCAGAGATCTGAATGTATCCATAAAAATCATTCAACATCAGATTCAAAAACAAATGAATCATTACTTATTATCCTTCAAAAACAAAACCCCTAATCTGAAATCCCCAAATCAATGAATCAAGAAAGCAGGATCTCATATACATGCTGCCACTGTTTTCTTAACTAAAAACTTTATCATCACCAAAAGATTGAACACATGTCGATCAAAGAAAACGTTTGATGATCAATTGATAAATAAATGGTTTTTTAAAGAATATAATTCTTCCCACGATCTGCTAAAGGTAACGACATATGATTTTCTTGATTCCTTCTTATGTTTTCAATTTATTGGTCGCAATAACTTTATGAGTTTAGGAATAACCTTTGTTGTTTTCGATTATAATATTAATTCAGTTTATTTATAACGATGAATTTAAATTTGTGAACAGGTCAAGTCATGAATTTAATTTCATCATATTCGCAAATGGATAAAAGATATATATAAGTTAAAACATTATATGCTACTATATCTTATGTCTTCTAATTGTGAGTTTGTTGGATTGTTAGGAAAGAGTATGCACATAAAAATGTTTGATGAAATGCGTGTGACAAGAAGTTTGTATAATTTATAAATTTATCTCGAATCTTAAATCTGCATATTTCCCTAAAGGTACTATTATCGTGTTGTATAGGTTGTATCAATAAATAAGTAACCGAGCTTGATTGTGTTTTAAATTTCGAGGTTGGATCAATAAAAAATAACTGAACATGGTAACAAGTGCCTTTTGAACCTACCTATGCCAAATGAATGGAAAGGCCGCCAGCGTAACAATTATTTTTAATTGATTGATTACAAAGTGCAACAAAACTGTATTTGGAATGACATGTATGAAATTATTCATTTGGCCCCTTTTAAAAAAATCAGGTTGCAAGATGTTCAGTCATGAGGACAGAAAACTTTATTTTACAGAAATCATAGCATCAATTTTCGTTCGCTGTGTTGATATGTACATTTTGTTTTAAATAATTTAAACGAGTTTATAAAGATTGTTGATATTTGAAGCAGAGGCGGAGCTAGGGGGTTCCTGGGGATGCACGGGAACCCGATGGAATTTTGTCGCGTAGTGTATATCTTTGCTAAAAATCTCTATTTCTTCAAAATGAGCCCGGTCTTACAATTATTTACTATATAGATATTCGTATTAAAAATTTGGGCACCCGATGACTTTATACTCTGGCTCCGCCTCTGATTTGAAGTAACTAGCTTCGTTATTAACTACTAACAAGTTTTAACTTGTAACTCTTGTGTATATGTTTCTAGCCTCCTACATTTGTTAGGGAACCACCATAATCTATCTAGAATGTTGTTGAGGATAAATATCTCCTACTAAAATTAGACCCTATTAGATTTCTCGCAGAAAACTATGCAAGGCGGCGCACGCTCAGTTGTTGCACCTGCATAGGAAATGGAAATCACCTTTCCGATGTTCATCGGACCTTGAGAAATAGGAACATGCATCCGTGCAGGTAATTCATACTTACATTATCAATATAACGTGCTAAAAGTTACTCTACCTCATACATTAACTTGACCAACATGGAATCTGTGTGCATATAGTGAAATTTAATTTTTGAAAACAAGAAAGGTTGTTATAGTAGTGCATCATGAATAACCATGATAGATAGATATTATGTTAGTGCCAGACTCGATTGAAAATTATGAATCAGCCAATGAGCACCATGCAATATTACAACTCAGACTATACTTTGTTACAAAAATTAAAGTTGTACCTTATATAACCTCTTAATTATTTAGGTATATCTATCTAAGTTGGCTGTGAAATATTTATTACACGTGCATTTGTTTTAGCCTATAAATATAGTATTTTGCAGCGTCAGTAACATTATAGTTAGTTCTCCATGTAAACCAGTAGTACCCAAATAATCTTTTGTGGAATGATACTACTTACCAAGTGTTTTAGATTGGAATAGAAAAGTACAAGAGAGAGATACACAATCTGTGTAGGCTTTTATTTTTGTGAATGGAAGGTGGATTTTTAGAGAAGGAATGAAGCAATCTCATACTTTTGCATGAGTGCCCTACAGTTACTTTAATTTAATGTCATTATAATTATTTGTTCATAAAGGATTATAAGCTTGAAGTAGAAAGGTAAGAAATCAAATATAATGAAAAAAGAACATGTAGAAAGAAAGACAAAATCATTACCCATGGCTCTAACCTACCGTCTGGTAAGATTCTTAAGTCGTTGTGTACTTTTATGGTCGGTTTTCAAGCTATGAGTGCTTATTAAAAATAACAAAAATAATAACCCTTGCAGCTTTCATCGCCATTGTTCGTAACTTCCACTTGAAGAAAAGATCGTCTGTTGTTATGTACTTCTAACATTCATGTTGTACTTACTAAAATTTTGTAGGAATTTATGGTGTAGAAACAATTTAGCTCCATGTGTGCCATTTTTATAGAAAGGTTAGTCTTTTTTGCGGGAATATTGCAATTATGGGGATGTTTGGATGTGCAATTTCAATGGATATCTTCATTTTTACCAACGATTAAAATCTGGCTACTAAGACTTTAAATGACATTAAGTAGTTAAGTCGCACTTCTAAATGCCCCTGTCCAGAATAGAAACTGCTGGTATGACAAATACAATCCAAATCTTTAAGCCTATTATAGACTTGAGATCAAGGTTTGACGATCATGCACCCAGAACTTAGAAGATAAGTTGTAGAAGGTTTACTTAAGGTTGGACATTCATTTACATACACTCAATCAGAAAATGCTATGATATTTGCATGAAAATGTTAGTGTATGCATCTGTTCTTCCTTTAGAAATTAGAGATTGCTTCAATAAAGCTACTAAGTTTAGCTTATAAATACACCAAAGAGTTTTGGAGTTAATTTGTTGCTGTAGAATATAGGGCTGAAATTGAGGCGAACTGTAATTTGTATTTAATTAGCTTATTCCTAATAAATTATAATTTGATTTTTGAGGCTTTATATGTAATGCAAACATACTGATTTTAGTAGTTTATGATTATGTGAAGTTATAAAAGATTCGACCTTTGACCGATTTAAGGTTTGTACAGTTTTAGTTTTGGAAGGGTTGGTGACTGATTGGCGGATTCTTGATGAAAGCAAGAATGAATCTTTAAAGAAAACGACTTTGGTCTGATATAAATATCCATATGTACCAGTTATCAAAATATGATGTTCAAAAAATAAAAAGTTATCTAAGAGTGCATTAAGTGTTAAAAATTATGACGACCAATGGAGTTGAGATATTCAAAAAAGACAAATTTATCAAAGAGTGCATTACGTGTTGCAAACTGTGTCAAAGAATGCATATTATTGTTATGTATAAATCTATAACATGTTTTGGTTAGTCATTGTTTTTCTATTTATTTGGTATGTATAAATCACATGAGGTTTTAAATTTACTTGAGGAATATTTTGTCTTACACTAAATTATTTAATAATTTTTGTTTCAAGCTCTGAACTATTCTATAATTTGGGTTTGATATTATCCATGGGGACAAGTTGACGTAAATTCATTATTTTATGTATTTTACATGCGAATCTCCTAAATTTACTTTCTTTTTTAATAAGCTTTTATTATATACTAGCAGTTACCCGCATAATACGGCGACGGATACCCGACGACTAGTTTTGTGATAAACAAATGTTTTTATTTATAATTTTTTTTTACAAAAAAGCAAAAAATAAAAACGTATAGGTTTAACAAAAATAAACCAAAAAAAAGAATGGATCTAACAAAAAAGGTATGGATCTAAAAAAAAGTTCAAAACACGTGCGAATTTAACAAAAACAAACCATCAAAACAAACGTATCGATCAATAAAAAAAATATGGATCTAATAAAAAAAACTTGAAAGCACCTTTTGGTGATAGATATGGTTTCGGTGTTGTGGGGTTACTCAAAAAGTTTTCGACAGCGATGGCTTAATTTTATTGAAGTAAGTAGGATGGTGTGTTTTTCTTTTGTGAGAGAACTAAAAGAAATGGTGAGTATAAAGTTGTGTGTTGTTTTCTTTTATATATATTTTGGACAGCCGTTACAAAATGGGCTCATTAAAATAGGCTTTAATGTTCTGTGTACCCGATGTTTTGAAATTAAGCCCATTAATGATTTTACTGAATTGAAGTTAATAAAATTTATTTGTGCAATAACTACAAAAGTAACAACAATCTTTCTATAACAAGAAATGTTAGAGGCTTAAAAAATTAAGACTCAATTAATAGAAAATGGCTTAAATCTTTTATAAGGTATTAATATTATTCTATAAGATGAGTTGATTTACCTTTTAACTTCATTTTATTATTCTAAAACATTTTTTTGAAGCTAGCCCGTCCATCGGACGGGTCTTAAAGCTAGTATATATATATATATATATATATATATATATATATATATATATATATATATATATATATATATATATATATATATATATATATATATATATATATATATATATATATATATATATATATATATATATATATATATATATATATGTGTGTGTGTGTGTGTGTGTGTGTGTATATTTAAATATTTGTATATATATATATATATATATATATATATATATATATATATATATATATATATATATGTATATTTAAATATTTATATATATATATATATATATATATATATATATATATATATATATATATATATATATATATATATATGTATATTTAAATGTTTGTCTTGGGTAAGAGGTAGGACTGTTACCTACTTACCTAGACTCCTGCATTGTTGAGATATTGTCATGACATTTGTGTCACCATTTTATGACATTTCTTATATCATTTAGTTATCTCTATAGACACGCTATTGTTGTGATGATATCCATACGTCGTGCCCCATATTCCGCCATGGTAGGGTGTGACAGAATGGTATTAGAGACAATGGTTATAGAGAATTAGGTTGCCTAGTCGTGTAGCCTAGTCTATAGCTTAAGGGTCCCTGCATATAGGCGTCATAGGAGTATGTGTGCATTTTATTATAATTGATGTGTTTGAATGTTATTTATTGTGATGTTTTGACTAGTATGAATTGAACCATAGTAAGTTCATACTTAGCCACATGTTATTTTCTTTTTGGGTTGTGACTAGTGCGGGTTGAACCATAATCGTCCACACTAGTCATTGTCGTATTTTGCTTAAATTGTACATTATAGTACATAATTTGGTACATGGTAGTTCTATCTTTTGTTGGGTTATTTTATGTACCTGAGGTACAGTATTTTTCTTTTGATGTTTAAGTCATGTTCCCTAAGAATCGTGTGGTAGTTCGAGTTACTAGGAGTACATGGGCAGGAAGGATTTTAAGCCGTTTCCACTCTTATGGGAGACATGACTTATAACTGATTATGTTTTCGTTTTGGATTTAGCCTATGCTGTTTTAGATAGACTATGGATTTCTGTATTCCAAGAGTATTACTATGTTATTTTAATAGATGGAGTTTTGGACTTTATTGGTTATGTGGTTATGAGCTTATGTGAGTAGATGGATTTATGTGTTATATGTTGTATTGATTCTTATAAGTGTCATCATAGGAGGGAGCGCATTGGGGAAAGGGTAATTGTATAAGTATGGTGGCCAACATAGTTATACAAGTACCACAACTTCAATGGGTTCCCAAGTATGGTTGCATGAAAGAGGGTTAGTACATGCTTGTATATGATGAGATGTAGAATTTGGGTATACGTATTTTATATGGGTATATGTAATGGCTACCTACGATATGGCTATTGTTCTTTTTGTGTTATATGTTTTGGGTTATAGTTGTGTTGTGTGATTTTGGGGTCACATGATATGGTTTGGTTTTGGAGGTGGGCTTTATGCCTTGTTGTGGCACGGTGAGATGGTGATTACTCGTATGGATAAACGAGCGTATAAAGCGATTGATTGACTTACATGTATGAAAACGAGTATGTTTTGGGGATTCAATAGGTATACATATGCGGATGTATATATACTACTATGTGTTAAGTTATGGTATATGGTGGTTCACTAGTTATTATAACTTGAACGTACCTTGTGTTTGTTCGTGTTTTATGGTGCTGGAGTTTGGTGGAGTTTCAACAACGTTTTGAATCTTTTGAACTGTGTCTTATAGCGTATTATTTGAGTTTCGTATTTCACGTGTACGTTTTAAAACGGTGTTCTTGGTTTTAAGTCTATTGAAATAACCTGGGATTTCTTTTGAGATAATGAAATCTTTTGTGTTGAGTCTTACATTTCTTTTGGTTGGTATATGGAAAAAGGGGACTTGGAAATCTAGTATAGGGTTAGATAGTTGGTCGTATTCGGTAAAATAAGGGTAAGGTGTTGGGGTCGTGTTTGAAACAAGATGTAACATAAGATTTCTTTTTAGTCAACACTTATTTATTTCAAATTCTAAAAGACTTTCTTTAAAATAAAGCGAAGTAAAATTTCTTTCTACTTACATAGTTTATATAATTGGGTTTAACCGATTCACGTCATTTATAATTATTAATTCAAGGTTAAATTGAGTTTATGAAGATTTCACATACAATTTTATCTTTCATTAATATAAAACTGTTTCGGTCATAACTTGTTCGTTTTTAGAACTTTTTGAGTGATTCAAAAGCAAAAAAAAAATTATGTACTCGGAACATACTTTTCAAATATTCAGAATGTATAGCCATGGGAGGTCAGTGGACTGGTCGGAATTGTTGTACAAGTGTCGGGTTAAAGGTTGAGTTTGAATAGTAGTTTATTTTTATGATTTGGGATACACGGGATACCTAGTCTTTGAGTTGAGTTTTGAGTTCGTCAAGAGGGTTTGAATGTAGATTGTTTGAATCACATAGATGTGGAAGGTAATAATAAATAAATAAATAAAAAGAGATATATATTCTTTTGGAAAAGTCGATCTTTTGCACGGTTTAAATAATATGTTGCGGGACGTAATATGTTTTGGTTGCCATTGGGTGTTTCTTGGATTATTTTTCGTGGTCATGGGTCATTTTGAATTGATACATGTTCTGGGTTTGAGTTTTCATTTGAGTCTCGTGGTTTTTGACTTGTTTTAATTGGTGCACGTGAAATGTCGTTAGTCATCTGTTGGTTTGATTCGTTGATCGTATCTGATGGATTCAGGATGTAGTTTTGGTTTCATATTGTTCGGGAGCGTTGAGGTAGTCGTATGAAAGACTTGGTCGCGCCTACACGCTTAAGTAGGTGACCATGAGAGAACGGTCGGAATACCCTTAGTGGGGAGGAAAGAAGTTTTAGACGAACTAGTGTGGTCATGAGGTCTCTTAGGAGTACCAAGGAGATGAACAGAGATTTGTGAGATATTAGCACAAGTAACGCGCCATAGAGAGTGTTGGAAGGGGAAGTAATACCTCAAAGGTATTTATGATTGTTCGTAGGGCATGTAAGTTTTCTGAAAATTTCCTGAAATTTAGTAGGTTTGCCTATTACTGTGAGGTAAAACCATAAATAGAGCAAGTATGGGAGGTGAGAGGAGTTGTAGTTAGTGCCTTTCCAAGGCAAATCGTTGATGGAGTGATTTAAAAACAAGAGCTGTTAGAAATTGCAAGGAATACCGGGTAAACGTTGAGTTGCTTAGTAGTAGATTGGATGTGGAAGGAGGTTGAGTGGTTCGATGAGAGGAAGTACCGGTCTTTTAAGATGCGTGTAGAATTTTGCAAGTAGAACGAGGTAGGAATTTATTCGTATTGTCGCTAAGAGAGGGTGCAAGGAGGACATAGT
This sequence comes from Glebionis coronaria, assembly GCA_025667525.1. Taxonomy (NCBI): domain Eukaryota; kingdom Viridiplantae; phylum Streptophyta; class Magnoliopsida; order Asterales; family Asteraceae; genus Glebionis; species Glebionis coronaria. The sequence goes on along the minus strand of JANFOE010002551.1, from coordinate 47,857 downwards.
TGAAACTGCTAAGGATGTTGTATGAACGCTTTGGGTTTACGGTTATGTATTTGGCTTCACCAAAGCACTAGCGGTTTTCATGGTGTCAATGAACCAAGTGTGCATGAACGTGTATAAACGAGTTGTCATCGGGAGCGTCGACGACATCTTGAACTACTCAAATCTGAGAAGGAGAGTGAGGCGAATTATGTGTTGGTTTTGGGGTGGAGTTATACGTGAGATTTTCGAGTGTGAGTTTTTAGTATTAAGTTTACCATGATGAGTAGTTAGAGATGATGGAGTATCATGGAACCAGCAAGGGGCGAAGTGAAGAAGGATGAGGAAGCATTTTGGAGGCTGAAGAGGTGGATTGGATAATGGGCCGATCTTAGCATTATCAGAAGGACTGGATGAATTCACGAAGCATGACGATACGTAGAGCAGGGATTTGGACGCGTACGAGGACGACAAAGAAAGGCGATCGCTTATACGTTGCAGGAACTGAAGATTTGGAAGAACTAGATGGACTTAGTTAGTGGGGCTGGATTGTTATATCTGCCTAGAATGCTAGAGGCATTTGGTGTACGAGACGTGGAGAATGATCTATACGGATCATGAACGTCTCCAACACATATTCAATCATCTTGATTGACCTTTTGGCAAAGGTGATGGGTGGAGTTAAGTGATGAAAGAAAATTGCAAGGCCAAGTACCATCTGAGAAAGGGAAGCATAGTTGATGAGACATGGAATAAGAAGAATGAAGTGAAGCTGAGACGAACTTGAACTATATGGATGACGTATTAGGGTGGTTTTCATGAAGGATGTAGGTTGCACGAGTTGATTTGTCTAAAGCAGAGAACGCGTCAACATGTATGTTGCGTGGCTTGGACAATCATATGGAGAAAGTTGCGTAGACTATACTTCCTACATAGATAGGAGTATCTTAGAAAGGGTAATGTAAGGACGAAATTGGTGAAAGTGACGAGAGTTGGGTGATAGTCGATAGACTGACTAATTCATCTCATATTTCAAGAGGAATGAGAAGTCACGTAGTTGAGAAGTTGGAAGAATTGCGTACGAATGGGATGAAATAGAGGGTTATGCGTAAAAGTTAGCCTAATATGTATGGAATGCCTTATCAAGGATTATGGCAAGGGAAGAAACGATGGGAAGCATCACATCGTGAGGTATGGTATGAGTTGAGGAGGAAGAAGGACGTGTGTATTAAAGCGAAGCATGAATGAAATAGGAACCGGAGGTAAAACTTTGGTAGAGCTTAATGAGAAGAATAAAGCACAACGCAGGCTAATGCTGTCGCAGTGTGGAAAAGGAAATGGCACTGAGCTATACTGATTGTTTGGGAGGATTAGTATCGATAATCGAATGGATGAGGAGTTATAGGTGTGATATGCCATAGGGACGAAGGGATTGGTCTAACTAAGATAACCATCCTTCTGAGGATGTGTATAGATCGTAAGTTGATTTGGACTGGAAGAACTAATGGGTATGTGAAAGACCGTCATAGGTCCCTTTGTAAGGAAATTGGAAATTTTAAGTAGTTTGGGGTACGGACTAAAGGGAGTTTCACCCATAGTAACGGGTGGTATGTTTTGGTAAAATGGAAGAGTTGATGTAGAGCTTTGTAGGCCCAGTCATGATCTTTGGAAAGCTCGGACCAGTAGCATATGAGCATAGAATTACATGGGAGAAATGAGTTGTATACATGATACATTTCATGTATTGAGATTGGTAAAGGTTGTTTGAGAATGCATCTTGCATGTACGGTTATTCGGGACTTGTGTTAATGAGAGTCTTTGTTTTATCAAAGAGTCATCTAGGAGATTTATTGACTGTGAGGTCAAGAGTTTGACAATGAGTTTAATTGTTTTTGGTTTGTATATGTGGTATTTTGAAACTTGAACTAAAGTTCACGTGGAAATGAGAGGAGTTCTTTTAGAACAAGTATCCTCGTGTGATTTGTTGTCTGTGTGTTTGATCCTAAGGAGTAAATATCGGGACGAGATTTCTATTAGGAGGGAGTGATGTGACAACCGTGGTTTTGGTTTTGTCACTTGGTCTTACGTTTAGGTTTTTTATGTGTGCTTACTTGAATTGTGTGTTTACGTGTTTATTTTGTGTGAACGAGGTTGGTGTGGTTATCGTTTATGAGTATAGAGTACTCATAAGTAAATCGAGGAACGGTTATTTCATGTTCATGAGCTCACAAGTGGTGGCTATGAAATGAAAATGGTGATATTGTGGTGTTTACGTATACGTATAAGTATTATAGTAATAGTGTATTTTTTTAGGATTTACGATTTAGCATTTAGAGCTCTCGAATGAGGTAATTAGTCATATGAATATTTTTCGGGGTGGTTTTAGGTCATTTAGGACTTAATTATAAAGTTTATTTCAAAATTTGATATTTTTTATAAAAGTGTATATTTTACGTCTTTTACGGTAAAACGCGTAAATTTGACTAGTTTTACAGTTTTGAGGTTTTGGGAGTTTTAGGAGCTGAAATAAATTAAGGTAAATTAAGGTAATATTAATAAGATATTAATTAACAATTAAAAGAAAAAAATAAAGAAAAAAACGAAATTAGGGGTGTTTGGGTCGGTTGAGAAGAGAAAAAAAAGGAAAAAAAGGGAAAAAAAGGAAAGTGGGATTTGGGTTGGACTAGGATTCACCCATACCCTATATAATGTATATACTAAACCAAATTCATTATTTTTCTCCTGGATATGAAGGAAATTCGTGAGTCTTATAAAAAATTAGGGTTCTTCATAAAATTTGGGGGTTTTCATAAATCCAAGCTTGTTGCTAGTGCGAGGACTTGTGAAGAAGCTATCAGGTGAGTTTCATAGTCCCATGTTTACTTTTGATTTTGACTTCCAGATGGGATGGAAGAGACACTGTGTTGAATTATTTTCTAAATTAATGCTGTGAATGTTTTAAGGTTTGAGATGGACTTGTGTGTACGTTTATGTGATTAACTGCTATGTGATTCTTGTTTGTGTGCGATCTGGATTGGAAAGGTACATAGGTGTATGGGCGCCTATGGGACCTATGGTTAATGGTAAGGCGTGATGCCTTAGAAATTGTGATTGTTGGTAAGGCGTGATGCCTTGGAAATTGTGATTGTTGGTAAGGCGTGATGCCTTGGAAATTGTGATTGTTGGTAAGGCGTGATGCCTTGGAATGGTAATGATTGATTGAACTTGAATGCTAGTTGTTAATACATAATTGTAGCGCATTGTCCATATGTTATTGTGTTGATGGTTGTTATTCACAGCTTGTAACTGATTTGGCGTTGGAGTCTAAACCTATGACTCTCACCAACTTTATGTTGACGTGTTTTAGTGTCTCTTTCAGGTGTGAATATGGTTAAGCTTGAGGATAGAAGTGGCTAGACTTGGATGCCTTAGGATTGCATATAGAAGGAGATCCCCGTTCCTTCTTAGTTTTTATTTGTTCATTTAAATAAGTGATATTGTTGGCACCTATATGTTTGTTTTGTTTGTGTTACTTGTTTGTCTTGGGTAAGAGGTAGGACTGTTACCTACTTACCTAGACTCCTGCATGTTGAGATATTGTCATGACATTTGTGTCGCCATTTATGACATTTCTTATATCATTTAGTTATCTCTATAGACACGCTATTGTTGTGATGATATCCATACGTCGTGCCCCATATTCCGCCATGGTGGGTGTGACAGTCGGTGTCAAACGTGGCCGCCCAGCTGGCTTCCAACCGTCAAGTGCCACCGGATGTCGACACAATTTGTACCGCCCAAAATGGTTTGTTTGGTTAACTTATAAACTATATCATTTGGCAAACGAACACGCACACACCATAATAATACAAGACATTAAACTCAATTTACATAGATAATCTTCAGATAATCTTCAAGAAATATTAAAAAAACTGCACTCAAAAACATTTTTGCTTATCCTAGCATCTGTAAACATAGGCACCGTCATATCAGAGAGTGACCAAAGGAAGACACATGCACTATTCTTTTGATGGGATTTCTTAATTAGAGGGTGTTTGGATATGTTTTTTAAATATAATTTTGTGATGTTATCATTTTTGCAGATGAGAAGGACGCGGTTGGTGTTGCCACAAACTTGCCTTATATGGCTGCTATTGGTGGGTATAGAACCTTTTGAATTTAAGAAATTATATCTGAAAATGCGGTGGTTGGTGTTGCCTCAAGAGAAAAAATGGACCATCCTCGGTCTAGGTGTTTAAACCAACCAAAAGATGCAGCAGATGCGGTATGAACCTTGATTCTTATTGCATATGACTTTTATACTTCCCAATATATCAATACCGTGAAATGATTGAGACAACTCTAATAATTGTAACCTGTCGAAACATTACAAGATATGCACAAATTGTTTGGATCAAGTATTTGAACGATAAAGAAGAAAGTTTGGTGTTCTCTTTGGTTTTGTTTATGTGTCTCCAGATCCTAAATTAAATTTAGGTATTAGACTTGGAACAAAGTCTTAAAGAGGATACATGTTTTCAGACTATTAGAAATAGAAAACATAATTTGTATGTGACTAATTACAATTGTAATGCAGATGGGCAACATCGTTAAACTGAGTGTATTTGATCAACTTGCAGTTAACCTGATTAACGACTGATTTTCCAAGTTCTTTTATATATGATGTGATGCTAATATGAATTATAATTTTATGAAACTTATTTACTTGCTTGAACATGCTTATTTTAGGGATATTTTACGTACTTAGATGGGGTCACTTCGATTATTGTAATAAGTGAACCAGAATACAAATCAAAACATGTGAATTGGATACCTATAATATATGTTATGCAATATGTGTATCCTTAGTTTACTCGATTTAAAAAGGCATGGGTCATCCCCATAAAAGACTAATGATTTTATTCTTACTTTTGTTTGCGTCAACTTGATATAAGTACAAATAATTTGGGTCTACATGTTGGTGCAGCATGGAAATTAAGGGGTCGAAGAACCATGGAATCCATTACTTTCAACGAAAGCAGCTCCTCTCGGTGTCTGCTTATGAATTTATAGTACCGGACTACCGGATGAAATATGTGAACTGCTTCATGTGCTTAGGTTTAACAGCGAACAAAACCATATGCCACATAATATCCAGTCTTTCGTAGCATTCAGAAGTTGAAATAAACGACAGGTATATATACTCCAATGCATGTTTATTTCCATATACAGCTGGGTTAGAATAAGGAACAATCAAGAATCGTATCAATAGATTTAGCCGATGAAAAAAATAGTCTGCCGGTTTTAACTAACTTAATAGAGTAGAATGATTTGCATATGGGCTTGGCTTAATGATTTTCATTTTCATATTTGGTAGGGCGGCAACCAACACGTAACAGGGATGCGATGTCTTATATTCTAATAATTATTAGACCTTATTACAAGACGGAAAGCAACGGATCTTAAGAGTCCTAAGGGCCAACAATATCTCGCGGAATGCTGAGTTTTCACATGGTATACAGGAATAGTGCTTAAAGCATATTCCTATGATATAAGATTAAAGCAATGTAAGCCAGTCAATAGATATGCTGCAAGTTTAGGAGGTCGTATTAACAAACACTCTCTTATGGTAACCTCGAGTTGTGGTGCGAACAACCAGTGAGCCACATCCTGTATGATGTGTATTGGGATATTTTCTCTTCTATCTTTTCTCTATTAGATGATGTAATGCTTTGCAGTTTAGTTTTAAATTACACTAAGACCGTAAATAACACTGTGCAGGTGCTGAACACGAAAGGATTTCTGGTTCAGTGATCTAGCCTTGAGTAGAGAGGTATGTATCATTTTCTTTTATAGTAGATTGATATTGTAGATTGTTCTTCAAGCTTTATTATGTTTGGTGGCATATGTGGGGGGTTAGCCATTTTATGAGATTTTTTAACCATCTTTGCCACATCTGCTGTTTGGTAAGTCCTCTTCAGGCTTCCCAGTTTAGTGAGTTACCCCTTAAATTTGGTATTGCCTCAAAAACAAAAAGTATCCTTAAAGTTTGTGAAAAACTATGATTTCCTTTATAGCATAGGTTTCGATGACACTAAATTTTGAAGATGAACAACAAAGATAATCAGAACTTTAAGTGTGTCTAAATCTTCAAGCTATTTAAAGAACGGGTTAACCGAGAGCCCCCAATAATGGCAACAATATGCAAACGAAAACCAGTTCTATAATTTGCATTCATCGATTGAGATTCTTTATAGATTTCAATCCTTTTCATGTCTACTATCAATAGGATTATTACAGAAACAATGAGATATATATTCCCCTAAATACCTTTACTACAGTTAAATCGCATTTTCATAAGGTAGACATCTGCTAAACGTGGTCACAATTGAGCATTCAATCCCGAGGCTTTTTTGTCGATTAAAAATTGTAAGTTGCATTTTTTATTCAGGGTCATGTGTGCTTAGGTTCAAGTGTTTGACCATATAAATTCCATTTTTCCAGTCATGCTCAAAATTACTCGATATAAATGAATTTGAAACTCGAAAAAGGTGATATAACTAATGAAAGAAAATCGGAACCAGATACATTCTGATAAATTTGGGTAGAAATGGTCTCAACCACTGCTCACGTTTGGACTATGTAGTGGTTGTTGGTCTTCTGTTGTGGTCTATTTACATGTTTTACATAACTTTATATTTTAATGATTGTCTGATATTTTCTCAATTCCTTTTTTAATTTACGAGTGTTTTAGTGATTTTGAGTGATCTTTCTGCTGCAAGTGTGATGCCTGATCACTTCCAGGGTTGACCTGTAACTGTCAGACCGTGTAGGTCCAGGATTTATATCGTGTACACGGATCAACATCAAACTCGGACCTAGGTCTATTTTTGTGTAACACCCCCACAATTGCTATGCGCAGCGGAACTACAACAATGGGTGCTACACAGTATTCATTGCACACAAGATATATCAAACGACGCTAAAAGACGTCAACTTAAAACTTGAAATTTAAAATTGTTAGATGATACACGTCCATAGTTTTTCCAACCCCAAATAGTACACAGAGTTAAGCGTTTTCGGTCCCCATGAATCTCAACCCAAAAACTTCAGTTTTACAACAACATAACATTAAACTTAAAATGTTTAAGTAGAAAAAGGAGGGAAAAACAAGCGGACTCCAAGCCGTACACACAACATCCATCCCATGCATGCTCCATCCTACACCTCAGCGGTTACCTGAAACACATGCCAAAAATTTGGTCAACGAAAACGTTGAGTGGAATTCATAGGTTTTACAATCCATTTGAACGTATATATAATAAAAACCATTCGTGATCATTTATAGTCTTGTCGATCAAACAAACTATAATCAGGATACTGACAATTGTGTTTAAGCTCATGACACTAATCCGTTAACTCAATCACCCGCGTAATAATACCGGCGTGATTCAGATGAAACCAGTGCCCCTTCTAAAGGCATCAGTTGCAATTATACCTTATTTCTCATACAAAATAATCTACCGCAGAACTTACTATAAGTACAGCTTCTCGGCTAGCATTGGGTCGTTAACCCCGTAGTACTACAAATTGCATAAGTGGCTATTTTCCCCCTACTCGAGGGCAGGACAATAGTTAATAGTTCATGATTTTAGGGACTTTTGCAACTTTGGTACTCAACACAATTTCTAAGGCAACTTTCGGGTCTAACAATCATTCATGATATACGTTCCTTTTAAAAACTAGCATGCATTTCCCTCGCGGGTAAAACAATTTGAAATAATATAAGCGAGGCTATAAATTCACACCTTATATCTTAAGTAGTCGGTAGTTCGAGGGATGATCACTGACGACGAAACGGATGCCCGGTTAAATCAACACCTATCATAAATAACGCGTAATGAGTAATATCATTTAAATACTTACGGTACTGTATAAAATACATATATACTAGTCACTTAGGACAAGTATAACTCACGCCAAAAACAAAAACGACAAGTATCACTCATTTTATTCCATTCGTTCTCATTACCTACGTTGTCCATTTTTACTCATTCTCGCCGGTACTCGACTAAAGTACGGGCTGTTTTACCTTATTTAACCACACTTATAAAATTTGACAAAATTTCCAAAAATCCTATAAGACCTGTAGATAACATGTTTTTAAGCCCAATAAAAGTTTTTACTTTTACGACCCGTTACGCAACTCTTTTCCACGACTACATTTTACGGGCTGAAATTGCGCTTCGACCAATTTTGACCTCTTTGACCTATATGAAAAATACCTTTGACTTCTTTGACACCTAAGTCAACATATAGACCCATTTATACAGGTTAGGGACCAAATTTTGACCCTTGACCATTTATCAATTTATACTTGTGACCCTCGGGATTTGACTAAAACTTTACACAAATTCGGATTATGAAAGTCCTCGTCTCCCGGTACCCGATCTTTAAAATGTCATAACTTTTAGCTCGTTTTGAGTCACGGGCTCTACCTTATACCAAATTAAAGCTAGAAAGACCCTCTATCACTACATTTAGTTTTCAAGTCCTGTAAAAAAAATAATTTTTATGAAATAGACCAAATGTTTCTGCCTAAAAATGACCATACCAAAAACGCACTTAGGCTCGATTCCAAACCTTCTAACCACCACTAAACATCATCCTAAGCCTTCCCAAACATATCCTAACATCAAATTTCAATCCTACCCCTATTGATCAACCAATCTCAAAATCAAAACTTCAAAGAAATGAACATGCAACTAGTTACACCTATGTAAAACATCCTAAAACATTAAGCCAAACACAATAATAACATGCAAAATCAACAACCACCATGGCTCCCCAAACACCCCCATTGCCGTGGGGTTTGGGTGCCCCAATCACCACAACCAAATTAATTTTGGTGGGTTTTCTTGGTGTTCTTGCATCCATAACACTTAAAATCAACATGCATTAGCTCATTTAGCCACAAAAACGAATTTGGATCATATGGAAAAATCTTGAAAAATTTTTGTTAGTGCATGTGGGATTTGAGCACATGAACATGTGGGGAATGACCAAACTAGATGTGGTCTAACCTTAGATTTTAGGAAAATCAAGTGGAAAAAGATTTTTGGTGAATTTTTGTTGGTGTTGGGGGTGTCCGTCGGCTTTGGAGAGAAGAGAGGGAGAGGGTGTTTGATTTTTGGTGAATATTTTGTATGTGTTTGTGTTTATGTCCATTTTGGCCTTTTTGGTGGGTTGGGAGGGGCCTTGTTGCAATTTTTAACTTCTTTTGGCCTTAAATGAAAAACGTCCTCAAAACTTTGCGGGTTCGACTCATTTGTCAATTTTGAAAATTTTACGGGAGTCAGAAATCTTCCCGAACGCTCCAAAATATTTTTGGGATACTTTAAATGTACTCGGAAGGCTATAAAACTCACCCGACTCAACTTAACACGAACCGTAAATAAAATTCTCGAAAAATTACATTATCGATAAATCGTCAGAAATTATATAAAATTGGGCATCCCTCGGGATCGTAATCGTCATCGTCCTTCTTAAAACGTCAAACGTAAAAATTATAACCTCGAACATCGGCTTTAACCAAAATACTTATAAGTATAGAAATTAAAATTTATTAAAAATTTCAAAAATTAGCGCAATTTAGGGTATCGTTAATGACCTCGATTCTAGGGTGTCACATCCACCCCTCCTTAAAGAGAGCGACGTCCCGGCGCTCGCCTGTTCTTGTACTCACATTTCGTCTACTGGAACAGATGAGGATACCTTTCCTTGAAAAAGTCCTCACGTTCCCAGGTGTATTCCGGTCCACGCTTAGAATTCCATCGGACCTTCACAATAGGAATTCTACTACGCTTCAACCGCTTGACCTCCCGGTCCATAATTTCCACAGGTTCTTCCACAAAGTGCATTTTGTCGTCTAGTCGAATCTCGTCCAAAGGAATCACCAATTCCTTGTCCGCCAAACTCTTCTTCAGGTTCGATACGTGAAACGTGTCATGAATAGCACTAAGCTCGGTCGGCAATTCTAACTTGTACGCTACTGGTCCAATTCGTTCAACGATCTTAAACGGTCCAATATACCTCGGACTCAACTTTCCTTTCTTCCCAAAACGAATTACACCCTTCCACGGCGATACCTTGAGCATAACCATATCTCCAACTTCAAACTCCAACGGTTTCCTTCGGTTATCGGCATAACTCTTCTGTCGGCTTCTCGCAGCAAGTAATCGGTTCTTGATCTGCACGATCTTCTCTGTCGTTTCTAATACCATTTCGGGTCCAGTCAATTGACTTTCCCCTACTTCACTCCAACACACAGGCGATCTACACTTCCTTCCATACAATGCTTCGAACGGTGCTGCTTTGATACTCGCATGATAATTATTATTGTACGAAAATTCCACCAGAGGCAAGTGGCGTTCCCAACTTCCTCCAAAATCAATCACGCATGCTCGGAGCATGTCCTCCATCGTTTGAATCGTTCGTTCACTCTGGCCGTCAGTTTCCGGGTGATAAGCCGTGCTTAAACTCAATTCAGTGCCCATCGCACGTTGAAGCGATTTCCAAAATTCCGACGTAAATCTACTGTCGTGATCCGAAATGATCGATAACGGCACTCCATGTCTACAGACGATCTCCTTCACGTACACGCTGGCGAGTTTTTCCATGCTGTCCGTCTTCTTCATAGGTAAGAAATGAGCAGATTTCGTCAATCTATCCACAATTACCCATATCATATCGCTTCCACTAGGAGTCCTAGGTAAACCCGTCACGAAATCCATTGCGATTTTCTCCCATTTCCATTCTGGGATATCTGGTTGTACCAACAATCCAGATGGTTTCTTATGTTCTGCCTGAACCTTCGCGCAAGTCAAACACTTACTGACGTAACGAGCAATATCTGCCTTCATATTCGGCCACCAATAGACTTTCTTCAGGTCGTGGTACATTTTATCCGATCCGGGATGTATCGAATACTTCGACTTATGCGACTCATTCATAACCAATTCTCGAACTCCAGGCTTTCCTTCCTCAGATGAACACAATGGCAACCAAATTCGATTCTCAAAATATCTTATTCCGTCAGACCTAATCACGAAAAGAGGTTTCAACATTCGTCCCAAGTTCTCGGCTTCAACATTCCCTTTCATTAAACCTCTCTCCTGAGCCTTCAGTATGGTTTCGGTTAAGTCAACGCTCTCACTCATCACTAAAGCTCTAACCCTCAAAGGTTTCTCCCGTTCTTTCCTACTCAATGCGTCCGCTACAACATTCGCCTTCCTAGGGTGGTAGCGAATTTCGCAGTCATAATCACTTAGTAGTTCAACCCATCGTCTTTGTCGCATATTCAACTCCTTTTGATCTAAAATGTGCTGCAAACTCTTGTGATCAGTGAATACAACACACTTTGTCCCATACAGATAGTGTCTCCACAGCTTTAACGCAAAAACTACCGCTCCTAATTCCAAAACGTACGTCGTGTAGTTCTCCTCATTCTTCCTTAGTTGCCTCGACGCGTAAGCTATCACCTTTTCACGTTGCATTAATACCGCTCCATAACCTTTACGAGACGCATCACAATACACCACGAAGTCTTCGGTTCCTTCAGGCAATGATAAAATCGGCGCGGAACATAACTTATCCTTGAGCGTTTCGAAAGCAAGTTCTTCCTCAATTCCCCATTCATACACCCTATTCTTTTCGGTAAGCCTCGTCAATGGTTTTGCAATCAAAGAAAATCCTTCAATAAACCTTCGATAATACCCCGCTAAACCCAGAAATTGTCGAACTTCAGTCGGCGTCGTCGGTGCTGACCATTCCCTGATTGCTACTATCTTAGCAGGATCTACACGAACTCCCTCACTATCAATCACATGACCTAGAAACTGCACTGATTCCAACCAAAACTCACACTTAGAGAATTTTGCATACAGCTTCTCCTTCCTTAACAACTCCAAAATCTTTCTTAGGTGCTTCTCGTGCTCCTCCCTACTCTTAGAGTAAATAAGTATATCATCGATGAAAACAATAACAAACTTATCTAGATACGGCTTGCACACGCGATTCATAAGATCCATGAATACAGCAGGCGCGTTTGTCAACCCAAACGGCATCACTCGAAATTCAAAGTGTCCATACCGCGTACGAAAGGCAGTTACAGGAATATCCTCCTCTCTTACACGCAGTTGATAATACCCTGATCTTAAATCGATCTTTGAGTATACACTGGAACCTTGCAATTGATCGAACAAATCATCAATCCTCGGCAATGGGTACCGATTCTTAACCGTCAGCTTATTGAGTTCCCTATAGTCAATACACATCCTAAACGAACCATCCTTCTTCTTTACGAACAACACTGGCGCTCCCCAAGGTGATGAGCTCGGCCTAATAAATCCTTTGTCCATCAATTCCTTCAATTGATCCGCTAACTCCTTTAACTCAGATGGTGCTAAGCGATAAGGTGCACGTGCAACCGGCGCAGCTCCTGGCACTAAATCAATTCAAAACTCGACCTCACGGTTAGGCGGTAAACCTGGCAACTCGTCTAGAAAAACGTCCGGATAATCGCAAATAACTGGTACCTCTTCGATCCTCGCCTCTACATCACCATCGCTCGAAACCTGTGCCAAAAACACATCGCATCCGCTTTCTACGTACTTCATCATTTTCAAACACGAAATCACCTTCAAACGAGAAGTGCATTCGTCTCCCTTTACCGTCAAAACCCTATTCCTCAGCGGAATCTGAACCAATCTCTCACCACAGACGATCGTAGCACTATGCGCCATTAGCCAATCCATTCCCACAATCACGTCAAACGATCCTAGCTCTATAGGCATCAAGTCGATTTTAAAGGCGTAATTTCCTAACTTCAAGGTACACCCTTTCAGTATAGAATTCGTACTAACAATTTTTCCATCGGCTAATTCAACATTATAACTAGTCGTTAACAACACCGGTTCTCTATCAATATGACGACTAAATCTAACGTCTACAAAACTCTTGTCGGAGCCAGAATCAAATAAAATACTAGCATAACAAGCGTCTAGCAAAAACGTACCGGTAACCACATTGGGACCCTGTGGTTTATCAGCAGTTCCCACTTGATACACAGTTGCCGCATTATTACCTCCCCGCCTGTTTCCTGCCTTCGGGCAATTCGCTTGCACATGACCCCTTTCTCCACAGCTATAACATCCTCTCATCCTAATAGCATTAGCCCCAGTGGCTACTCCTCCCGTTCGACAACCAGATGTCCTATGACCTGCCTTTCCACACTTGCCGCATGCCGGCGGGCAATTTCCAACATGATACAAGTTGCACTTACCACAATGGGGATTCACTTTCACACCTCTAGGGTTCGTCACTGCCCTCATCCCTTCGTTCCTTCTCTGATTAAACTGCTGATTACGGTTCGGCCCATGGTTGTTTCGATTTCCACCTCGGTTCTGGCCTTGGGATTGATTGCTTTGTGCTGCTTCCCATTTCCTTTTGTTGCCCTCAGCAATGTAGTTCTGCTTGTCCTGAAGCTTAACGTCCATCAAAGCGTGTGCCATTTGAACCGCTTCATCAAACGTTCCAGGTTTTGACGAAGTTGTTTCACCTTTGATGTTGCTAGATAAACCCTTAATATACTGCTTCATTTTCTTGGCATCATTGGCAAATATGTCCGGACACAAAAGACTTAACTCATTGAATCTCCTGGTGTAAGCAGCTATATCGTTGTTCTTTAAGGTCAAATGCCTCAATTCGTCCTCCAATTGCCCCAATTCCTCCTCTGGGCAAAACTTCTTTGTCAACAAAGCTTTGGTCGCATTCCACGTCCTTGCATTTGCTACAGCCAATCCAACCGTAGCTACCTGGGTATTCCACCAACTTAACGCATCATCAAGAAACGTAGCAGCTGCAAACTTTACTTTATCCGCTTCTGCACAACCACTGATTTCAAACGTGCTTTCAACCTTTTCCAACCATCGTCTAAGTTCTAAAGCTCCACCCGTTCCACGGAACTGTGTGGGACCGCACTTCATAAAACTAGAATAGGTACACACTCTCGGGGCTTGCTGTCTCCCCGCGTTCCTTCCTGGATCCTGATTTCTCCCAGCTCGGTCCGCTTCCAACGCATTAGCTATAGCTTCCTGAATCATGGTGTTAACACGATCGGCAGTCAACTTTGGAGGCATGGTGTTATCGAATATCTCTTTCTGCAAGACAAAGAAAATAGAAAAACAATGTAAGTATTCATATCAAGTTTCCCAGACATAAAATACATACAACGACACATCACTACGGAGTTACTAATATTCATCAATTCACATCACAAAAGATCAAATTTAAGACATATCACAGATCATGAAAGGTAACATAGATTGTATTGATAATTAACCAAAATCGTGACAAGTATTGCCACTACAATCGTTCACCACAAAACATCAAGTACTTGAGTTTCTCGTCATAATACCATCATACAAAGGTCTAAAATAGTTCTATTACAATGATCAAAGAAAATACAAAACAAGTAACTAGGCATGTGGTGATCCACACGGCCTCTTGGATGGCGGCTCGTCGTCGTCTTCCTCGGTTTCCTCATCACTAACGTCCTCATCCACATCATCCACTTTCCTTTTTCCTTTCTCATCCGGCCCACATTCTGTTTCCTTTTTCGTCCCTGATGTGGATCCACACTCAATCGCTACCTGACCTCCCATCGTAATACAAGCACCTCCAGTAGGCGGCTGAATCATGAAGTCGTTCGCCTCCATCTCCAAATTGTCCACGAATCTCCAATCCGGGGGCAATGAATCCCTCACACGATGCTCCCAACTCTGCATCCTCGACAACCTCACCTGATCCTCCCTAACACGGTCAAGACTAGCACTTAAATTTGCAACCATTGATCTTAAATTGTTGATGTCACTTTTGTTCACATTCCCGTCATACTCAACTCTTGCAGTCCTTTCCAACAGTCTTTCGTCCGCCTTGTCATTCTCGTCGAATCTACTGACCACCCTTGATTCCACTACATACCTCATGCACATCGATCCTTCCAAACCTCTCACAGTCCGTCGTACGTCATGATAAATCCTCGGTCCGGGACAGCAAATTCTTGGGATGCCTTGATGAAGAGAATTTGCGCTCATTGCACCTTCGGCTCTTCTGGGGATATCTGGTACACCTACCAGATGGAAGTACACATAGGCGTGGGGCAAGTAGTTCTCCTTGGGTCGGGGTCCTGGGCTCGTACATCGTTTCCGTTATCGTTAGGCGGTACCTCGGCCATTCCTGCAATAACAGCGAATTTCGGAGGGTACATAAGTAATTATACAATAATTATAAATATATGCATGCAAATGCAATGCAAAGGTGGTACATATGCTCGAAATGTAATAATATGATGCTCATGCATGATTAATATGAAAATTACGATGTCGGATATTTCACGTAAAATTCAACGTCTACATATAGTAATTCCATACTTACGTAATAATTACCCACATATATACTTTACTCAAAAGTATACGTCAAATGCCATAAATACAACAATAAATCTTACCGGAGCCATGCAGGATAGTTGTGTGTGCTTGGACCCTTTCTTACGACACCAAAAGTTATAGTTTAGGATTTTCAAAAACGACCTAGTTCTCTATAACTCGTGGCTCTGATACCAATCTGTAACACCCCCACAATTGCTATGCGCAGCGGAACTACAACAATGGGTGCTACACAGTATTCATTGCACACAAGATATATCAAACGACGCTAAAAGACGTCAACTTAAAACTTGAAATTTAAAATTGTTAGATGATACACGTCCACAGTTTTTCCAACCACAAATAGTACACAGAGTTAAGCGTTTTCGGTCCCCATGAATCTCAACCCAAAAACTTCAGTTTTACAACAACATAACATTAAACTTAAAATGTTTAAGTAGAAAAAGGAGGGAAAAACAAGCGGACTCCAAGCCGTACACACAACATCCATCCCATGCATGCTCCATCCTACACCTCAGCGGTTACCTGAAACACATGCCAAAAATTTGGTCAACGAAAACGTTGAGTGGAATTCATAGGTTTTACAATTTTGAACGTATATATAATAAAAACCATTCGTGATCATTTATAGTCTTGTCGATCAAACAAACTATAATCAGGATACTGACAATTGTGTTTAAGCTCATGACACTAATCCGTTAACTCAATCACCCGCGTAATAATACCGGCGTGATTCAGATGAAACCAGTGCCCTTCTAAAGGCATCAGTTGCAATTATACCTTATTTCTCATACAAAATAATCTACCGCAGAACTTACTAT
This sequence comes from Glebionis coronaria, assembly GCA_025667525.1. Taxonomy (NCBI): domain Eukaryota; kingdom Viridiplantae; phylum Streptophyta; class Magnoliopsida; order Asterales; family Asteraceae; genus Glebionis; species Glebionis coronaria. The sequence continues at coordinate 31,554 of JANFOE010002551.1, read as the reverse complement.
AAGTACAGCTTCTCGGCTAGCATTGGGTCGTTAACCCCGTAGTACTACAAATTGCATAAGCGGCTATTTTCCCCCTACTCGAGGGCAGGACAATAGTTAATAGTTCATGATTTTAGGGACTTTTGCAACTTTGGTACTCAACACAATTTCTAAGGCAACTTTCGGGTCTAACAATCATTCATGATATACGTTCCTTTTAAAAACTAGCATGCATTTCCCTCGCGGGTAAAACAATTTGAAATAATATAAGCGAGGCTATAAATTCACACCTTATATCTTAAGTAGTCGGTAGTTCGAGGGATGATCACTGACGACGAAACGGATGCCCGGTTAAATCAACACCTATCACAAATAACGCGTAATGAGTAATCTCATTTAAATACTTACGGTACTGTATAAAATACATATATACTAGTCACTTAGGACAAGTATAACTCACGCCAAAAACAAAAACGACAAGTATCACTCATTTTATTCCATTCGTTCTCATTACCTACGTTGTCCATTTTTACTCATTCTCGCCGGTACTCGACTAAAGTACGGGCTGTTTTACCTTATTTAACCACACTTATAAAATTTGACAAAATTTCCAAAAATCCTATAAGACCTGTAGATAACATGTTTTTAAGCCCAATAAAAGTTTTTACTTTTACGACCCGTTACGCAACTCTTTTCCACGACTACATTTTACGGGCTGAAATTGCGCTTCGACCAATTTTGACCTCTTTGACCTATATGAAAAATACCTTTGACTTCTTTGACACCTAAGTCAACATATAGACCCATTTATACAGGTTAGGGACCAAATTTTGACCCTTGACCATTTATCAATTTATACTTGTGACCCTCGGGATTTGACTAAAACTTTACACAAATTCGGATTATGAAAGTCCTCGTCTCCCGGTACGCGATCTTTAAAATGTCATAACTTTTAGCTCGTTTTGAGTCACGGGCTCTACCTTATACCAAATTAAAGCTAGAAAGACCCTCTATCACTACATTTAGTTTTCAAGTCCTGAAAAAAAAATAATTTTTATGAAATAGACCAAATGTTTCTGCCTAAAAATGACCATACCAAAAACGCACTTAGGCTCGATTCCAAACCTTCTAACCACCACTAAACATCATCCTAAGCCTTCCCAAACATATCCTAACATCAAATTTCAATCCTACCCCTATTGATCAACCAATCTCAAAATCAAAACTTCAAAGAAATGAACATGCAACTAGTTACACCTATGTAAAACATCCTAAAACATTAAGCCAAACACAATAATAACATGCAAAATCAACAACCACCATGGCTCCCCAAACACCCCCATTGCCGTGGGGTTTGGGTGCCCCAATCACCACAACCAAATTAATTTTGGTGGGTTTTCTTGGTGTTCTTGCATCCATAACACTTAAAATCAACATGCATTAGCTCATTTAGCCACAAAAACGAATTTGGATCATATGGAAAAATCTTGAAAAATTTTTGTTAGTGCATGTGGGATTTGAGCACATGAACATGTGGGGAATGACCAAACTAGATGTGGTCTAACCTTAGATTTTAGGAAAATCAAGTGGAAAAAGATTTTTGGTGAATTTTTGTTGGTGTTGGGGGTGTCCGTCGGCTTTGGAGAGAAGAGAGGGAGAGGGTGTTTGATTTTTGGTGAATATTTTGTATGTGTTTGTGTTTATGTCCATTTTGGCCTTTTTGGTGGGTTGGGAGGGGCCTTGTTGCAATTTTTAACTTCTTTTGGCCTTAAATGAAAAACGTCCTCAAAACTTTGCTGGTTCGACTCATTTGTCAATTTTGAAAATTTTACGGGAGTCGGAAATCTTCCCGAACGCTCCAAAATATTTTTGGGATACTTTAAATGTACTCGGAAGGCTATAAAACTCACCCGACTCAACTTAACACGAACCGTAAATAAAATTCTCGAAAAATTACATTATCGATAAATCGTCAGAAATTATATAAAATTGGGCATCCCTCGGGATCGTAATCGTCATCGTCCTTCTTAAAACGTCAAACGTAAAAATTATAACCTCGAACATCGGCTTTAACCAAAATACTTATAAGTATAGAAATTAAAATTTATTAAAAATTTCAAAAATTAGCGCAATTTAGGGTATCGTTAATGACCTCGATTCTAGGGTGTCACATTTTGCATGCACTTTTATAGATGGTTTAAGACTTAAGATATCGTTACTTACGCTAGAGCAATCCAATTGCCTTTCTGTTGGAGATTATCCAACATAATGCTGACCACAACCTACTTAAAACCATCAAAAGTGCTTCTAAACGCTTTAGTTTCACTGTGATAATGCATATTTTCCTACATAGGACTTTTTAACAATGACTTGTTGCAACAGTAACTTAGCACTAAAGTCAGTACCATTACATTTAGATTATAACTGTGGTATCAAACGAGAGAAATGGAAAGAAGTTAGAGAGTTAACTATTTTAGGCATAAGGTTATGCATTCTTTATAGCTCTTAGCTCTTAGCTCTTGTGCTTCTCTTTTTCTTTCACAAAGGAAAATGGGATGAGCATGTTACAAGACCTTCCTGATACAGCAAACAAGAAAGGTGACATCAAACAACTTCTTTTACACAAGAGTACATACAACATATTCTAGAAGAAAAGACCACATTTGAGAGGATGAAGCTTTTGCTGTATTTTTCCCACTTAAATCGAGCAGGTGGTGAATGGAAGTCACTTTCTGCAAAAGAAAATGGAATCAATCAAGGTGTAAAGGATGGTGCAAATCAATCAATGCCTCAAGGTCAAAAGAGTAATGATTCACTGGTTGCAAGGTGCTATATCATTATCCACCAATTCCTTATCTTTTGTTTTTTTATACATATTTCAAACGAACTCTATTTACGACATAACCTACTTCAAGTTGATTTCTATCTCTAAGGTGGTGTTTGGGTTAAGGGTTCAGGTATTAAGTTTATAAATAAGTGTGCCTGCTGTCACACCCCACCATGGCGGAATATGGGGCACGACGTATGGATATCATCACAACAATAGCGTGTCTATAGAGATAACTAAATGATATAATAAATGTCATAAAATGGTGACACAAATGTCATGACAATATGTCAACAATGCAGGAGTCTAGGTAAGTAGGTAACAGTCCTACCTCTTACCCAAGACAAACAAATAACACAAACAAACATATAGGTGCCAACAGTATCACTAGATAAATGAACAAACAAAGCTAAAAGGAACAGGGATCTTCTTCTATATGCAATCCTAAGGCATCCAAGTCTAGCCACTTCTATCCTCAAGCTTAACCACATTCTCACCTGAAAGAGACACTAAAACACGTCAACATAAAGTTGGTGAGAGTCATAGGTTTAGACTCTAACGCTAAATCAGTTATAAGCTGTGAATAACAACCATCAACACAATAACATATGGACAATGTGCTACAAATATGCATTAACAACTATCAATCAAGATTAATCATACCAAACCAATCCAAGGCTCCTACCTTACCAAACAACATCATGGTACCATAGATGATCACACTATGTACCTATCCTAAGGCCACTACCTTGGAAAACCACAAGGCCACTACCTTGTCAAACCACAAGGCCACTACCTTGTCAAACCACAATAACTGAGACGGCTCGTGTCCCCCGATCCAAATCATACACAATCAAAAATCACATAGCAGTTAATCACATAATGTACACACAAGTCCATCTCAAATCACAAACACATTCACAGCATCAATTTAGAAAATAACTCAACACAGTGTCTCTTCCATCCCATCTGGAAGTCAAAATCAATATTAAACATGGGACTATGAAACTCACCTGATAGCTTCTTCACAAGTCCTCGCACTAGCAACAAGCTAACAACCAAAAACACGAAATCAATACACGAACCAATCACTGAGATGGCTCATCAACCTATGATGGACATCTAGTCTATTCCCGTATAATTACCTCATTGTTAAGCTCTAATCACCCCATTACCCTTCCTTAACAAGTCCTTAACTTGGTTAAGTTTAATAACTATCCCGTTCATATTTTACCCAAAACAGTCCCAGTTTTTAGGTCTCAAAACTTTAAGTCAAACGTCCACTTAAACATACCCATGGTTTCTGTAAAAGGAATATTCATACCCTTACGTATGTTGGCTAACACCTCCCACTTGAACTAACCTTAAAGCTACTGTTAAGGCCCCGGTATACATATATCTACTTTTGTCATTCCAGATTTTCTGATTTTAAACGTACTAAAAGTTTGTTACCATTAAGGGGTCTTACCCTAAACCACAACCTTAGCCCAAGTGCAGATACTTACTACAATATATAAACCATATCTCATGTTCGTGAGAAGATCCCAATGCAACCCTAAGTACCCCAAACAACCCAAAACTTAAAAAGAAAACAAGCTGAATTCAAAACTGTTTTGACCTCCTACTGTTGTAACCTGTTTTTGACCCACTTCCCTACGTCCAATTTAGTTCTAGTTTCTTTTATTGGAAAGCCACTTCAAATACCTTTCCAGGGGTACTTGGATCGTAAAATAAGAGTTTATATAACTCCCTATATGATCAAAACAATGACCCAAAATTCTGCCCAGTTTTTAAAAACGGGTTTAACAAAATCAACCTCATTAATTAACCCTAATCCCTCTAATTACAAGCCCTAATTTATGTAATCATCATGTTATGATTAATATAACATTAATTTACTGTTTTTATAATAAACCCTAACCTAAATCCATCATAAGATGATTAAAGAAACATAAAAACAATTTAATTAAAAAGGGTTATAAAGATTTACCTTTGATTTATGAAAAACCAAGATTTTTATGAAAACCCTAATTCCTCCCTTGTATATTTCGACTCCTTATTGATCTCCAGGGATTTTATGAAGTGTTTTGATAAATAAAAACATTATATAATTGATCCTAACCAGTCCTAGCCCAAATACAAAAGCCCGGTTCCCTTTTTCCCTTTTTTCCCCTTTTCTTTTCTTTTTTTCACATAACGGACCTATACCCATTTAATTTCGTTTTTTTTCCTTTTTATTATTAATATTTGTATTAATAATATTACCTTAATTTTCCTTAATTTATTTCAGCTCCTAAAGCCTCCAAAACCTCAAAACCGTAAAACTAGTCAAATTTACGCGTTTTACCGTAAAAGACGTAAAATATACACTTTTAAAAAAAATTCTCAAATTTTGAAATAAACTTTATAACTACGTCCTAAATGACTTAAAACCATCCCGAAAAATATTCATATGACTAATTACCTCATCCGAGACCTCCAAAAGCTAAACCGTAAATCCTAAAAAAAAATACTATTACTATAATACTTATACGTATACGTAAACACCAAAATATCACCATTTCATTTCATAGTCACTAAATGTGAGCTCATGAACATGAAATAACCGTTACTCGATTTACTTATGAGTACTCTATACTCATAAACGATAACCACACCAACCTCGTTCACACAAAATAAACACGTAAACACACAAATCAAGTAATCACACATAAAATAACCTAAAAATAAGACCAAGTGACGAACCTCAAAACCACGGTTTTCACATCACTCCCTCCTAATAGAAATCTCGTCCCGAGATTTACTCCTTAGGATCAAACACACAAACAACAAATCACACGAGGATACTTGTTCTAAACGAACTCCTCTCATTTCCATGTGAACTTTAGTTCAAGTCTTAAATTACCACATATACTAACCAACAATATTTAAATTTATTGCCAAACTCTTGACCTCACGGTCAATAAATCTCACAAATGACTCTTTGATAAAACAAAGACTCTTATTAACACAAGTCCCGAATAACCGTACAGGCAAAATGCATTCTCAAACAACCTTTACCAATATCAATACATGAAATGTATCATGTATACAATTCACTCTCCCCAGGTAATTCTATACTCATAATCTAATGGTCCGATCTTTCCAAAGATCATAAATGGACCTACAAAACTCTACATCAACTCTTCCATTTTACCAAAACATACCAGCCGTTACTATGGGTGAAACTTCATACACAACTTTGTCACTAACTCTAGTGGTTTCCTCCATCTCTACATAGCATCCCTTGCTGCTCTCATCCCGTCCACAAACACCATTACCACATTAGTAGCATGCTTTGTGCTTTATTCTACTCATTAGGCTCTACCAAAGTTCTACCTTCGATTCCTATCTCGACCTATTTCATTTATGCTTCGCTTCTATACACACTTCCTTCTTCCTCCTTAACTCATGTCATACATCACGATGTGATGCTTCCCATCGTTTCTTCCCTTTCCATAATCCCTCATAAGGCATTCCATACATATCGGGCTAACTTTTACGTAAAACCCTCTATTCCATCACATCCGTACGCAATCCTTCCAACTTCTCAACTACGTGACTTCTCATTCCTCTTGAAATGTGAGATGAATTAGTCTGTCTATCGACTATCACCCAACTCTCGTCGTACTTATTCCTCCACCGCATTATGTATCCCTTCCACCAACTTCGTCCTTACATCGCCCTTTCTAAGCTACTCCTAACTATGTAGGAAGTATAGTCTACGTCCCTTTTCTTCATATGATTGTCCAAGCCACGCAACATACATGTTGACGCTTTCTATGCTTTAGACAACTCAACTCGTGCAACCTATATCCTTTATCCAAACCGCCCTAATACGTCATCCCTATAGTTCAAGTTCGTCTTAGTTTCGCCTCATCCTTCTTATTCCATGTCTCATCGACCATGCTTGCCTTTCCCAGATGGTACTTGGCCATGCAATTTTCTTTCGTCACTTAACTCCACCCACCACCTTTTCCAAATGTTCAATCAAGGTGATTGAATATGTGTTGGAGACGTTCATGATCCGTATAGATCATTCTCTACGTCTCGTACCCCAAATGCCTCTAGCATTCTAGGCAGATATAACAATCCAGCTCCACTAACTAAGTCTATCCAGTTCTTCCAAATCTTCAGTTCCTGCAACGTATAAGCAATCGCCTTTCTTTGTCGTCCTCGTACACATCCAAATCCTTGCTCCACGTATCGTCATGCTCGCGAATTCATCCAGTCCTTCCGATAATGCCAAAATCCGCTCATTATCCAATCCACCTCTTCATCCTCCAAAATGCTTCCTCATCCTTCTTCACTTCGCCCCTTGCTGGTTCCATGATATGCCATCATCTCTAACTACTCATCATGGTAGACTTAATACTAAAACTCACACTTTGAAAATCTCACGTATACTTCCACTCCAAAACCAACACATACTTCGCCTCACTCTCCTTCTTAGACTTTGAGTAGATCAAGATGTCGTCGATACTCCCGATGACAACTCATTTATATACGTTCATGCACACTCGCTTCATTGTCTCCATGAAATCCGCTAGTGCTTGGCGAAGCCAAATGCATAACCGTAAACCCAAAGCGTTCATACAACATCCTTAGCAGTTTCAACTATGTCCTCCTTGCACCCTCTCTTAGCGGCAATACGAATAAATTCCTACCTCGTTCTACTTGCAAAATTCTACACGCATTTTAAAAGACCAATGCTTCCTCTCATCAGACCACTCAACCACTTTCCACATCCAATCTACTACTAAGCAACTCAACTTTTATCCGGCATTCCCTGCAATTTCTAACAGCTCTTGTTTTTAAATCACTCCATCAACGATTTGCCTTGGAAAGGCACTAACTACAACTCCTCTCACCTCCCCTACTTGCTCCATTTATGGTTCTACCTCACCGTAATAGGCAAACCTACTAAATTTCAGGAAATTTTCGGAAAACTTACATACCCTACGAACAATCATAAATACCTTTGAGGTATTGTATCCCCTTCCAACACCCTCTATGGCGCGTTACTTGTGCTAGTATCCCACAAATCTCTATTTATCTCCTTGGTACTCCTAAGAGACCTCATGACCACCTTAGTTCGTCTACGAACTCCTTTCCTCCCCACTAAAGGCATTCCGACCATTCTCTCATGGTCACCTACTTAAGCGTGTAGGCGCGACCAAGTCTTTCATATGACTACCTCAACGCTCCCGAACAATACGAAACCAAAACTACATCCTGAATCCATCAGATATGATCAACAAATCAAACCAACGGATAACTAACGACATTTCACGTGCACCAGTTAAAACAAGTCAAAACCATGAGACTCGAAAGTAAACTCAAACCCAAAACGTGTATCAATTCAAAATGACCCATGACAACGAAAAATAATCCAAGAAACACCCAATGGCAACAACAGATTACGCCCCGCGACATATTATTTAAACCGTGCAAAAGATCGACTTTTCCAAAAGAATATATATCTTTTTTTTATTATTACCTCCCACATCCATGTGACTCAAACAATATACCAACAACCTTCTAGGCGATCTCAAAACTCAACCCAAAGACTAGGTATCCCGTGCACCCCAAATAAAAATAAACTACTATTCAAAACTTAAACTTGAACCCGAAACTTGTACAACAATTCCGACCAGTCCATTGACCTCCCATGACTATACTTTATGAATATTTGAAAAGTACGTTCCGAGTACATAATTTTTGGCTTTTGAATCACTCAAAAAACTCTAAAAACTAACAAGTTATGACCAAAACAGTTTTATACTAGTTGTTTTAAAAAAACTAAAGAATAAACTTAGTGATTAATGTAATCCTTTTAAATGACAGATATAATTGTACGTGAAATCTTCATAAACTCAATTTAACCTTGTATAAATAATTATAAATGACATAAATCGGTCGAACTCAATTATATAAACTATGTAGGTAGAAAGAAATTTTTATTTCGCTTTATTTCAAAGAAAGTCTTTTAGAATTTGAAATATATAAGTGTTGATTAAAATGAAATCTTATGTTACATCTTGTTTGAAACATGACTTCAACACCTTACCCTTATTTTACCGAATACAACCAACTATCTAACCCTATAATAGATTTCCAAGTCCCCCTTTTTCTCAACATATACCGACCAAAAGAAATGCAAGACCCAACACAAAAGATTTCATTATCTCAAAAGGAATCCCAAGTTATTTCAATAGACTTAAAACCAAGAACACCATTTTAAAACGTACACGTGAAATACGAAACTCAAAGAATACGCTACCAGACACACTTCAAAAGATTCAAAACATCGTTGGAACTCTATTAAACTCCAGCACCATAAAACACGAGCAAACACAAGGTACGTTCAAGTTATAATAACTAGTGAACGACCATATACCATAACTTAACACATAGTAGTATATATACATCCGCATATATATACCTATTAAATCACCCAAAACATACTCGTTACTATACATATCAGATCAACCAATCGCGTCATACACTCGTTTTTCCATACGAGTAATCCCCATCTCACCATCTCACCATGCCACAACAAGGCACAAAACCCATTACCAAAACCAACCCATATCGTGTGACCAGGGACGGAGCCAGTGGGGGAGCTGGAGGGTGCTCAGCCACCCCCAACTGGCCCAACACATCTAACATGTACTGTGAATTTTGGTCCATGTTTTGTTAAGTTGGTATTTTGTACCCTGCTAATAGCTGAAATCTGTTTGTAACGTTGTTGTTTTTGAGCAAATCTTTGTTGCAATTAATCATCGAAAAATCAGATTTTATTGGAGGCGGCATATGTAATTGAAGAAGAAGGAGTTGACTGGTCAAAAAGGGTTTATTTATTACGGAGTACTACTATATTAGATTTAATAATTCTCATAGCTTCAATAAAAAAAAGGCCCAATTAGTTTTAAATGTTATGTAACTCACTTTACAGCCCAGTTACAGTTTTGTATTACGTATTTCTTTTGTTATTAGGTGTCCATCTGAATTTGCATCGTCTAAACCAAACCAGGTGATGCTCATATAGTTTTGTATTTGTTTAGGTTTACTGTAAAATAGTAACTTGCATATTTTACTACATTTATATTATAACTTCAGTTGTAAAAAAATTAACTTAGTTTATAAAGATCTTTAATGTATTAGTTGGTCACTGTGAAACATCTAAAGACACTTTGCATTAATAAAAACCGAAAATTCAACCGAAAAATCATGTTCATGTATATTAAAAAAATCTACCATGTGTGCAGTCTTAGATAGCCATAAGATGTTATCAGGAATTTGATAGATCAAACAAATTGCTCGATCATTTCAAAAAAAAACACTAAATCATTACTACTATACAATAAATCCGAGCCCCCCCTAAGGTAAAATCCTGGCTCCGTCTCTGCGTGTGACCTCATAATCACATAACACGACTATAACTCAAAACATATAACACACTAAAAAAAAGCCATATCGTAGGCAGCCGTTACATATACCCATATATTATAAATATACCCAAAATCCACATCTCATCATATACAAGCATGTACTAACCCTCTTTCATTCAATCATACTTGAGAACCCATTGAAGTTGTGGTACTTGTATAACTATGTTGGCCACCATACTTATACAATTACCCTTTCCCCAATGCACTCCCTCCTATGATGACACTTATAAGAATCAATACAACATATAACACATAAATCCATCTACTCACATAAGCTCATCACCACATAAACAATAAAGTCCAAAGCTCCATCTATTAAAATAACATAGTAATACTCTTGAAATACGTAAATCCATAGTCTAGCTAAAACAGCATAGACTAAGTCCAAAACGAAAACATAATCAGTTATAAGTCATGTCGCCCGTAAGAGTGGAAACAGCTTAAAATTCTTCCTATCCACCTACTCCTAGTAACTCGAACCACCACACGATTCTTAGGGAACATGACTTAAACATCAAAAGAAAATAACATACCTCAGGTATGTAAAATAACTCGATAAAAGATAGAATCTACCTTGTACTAAATTATGTACTATAATGTACAATTTAAGCAAAATACTACAGTGACTAGCGTGGACGATTATGGTTCAACCCGCACTAGTCACAAACCCGAAAAGAAAATAACATGTGACTAAGTATGAAAATACTACGGTTCAATTCATACTAGTCAAAACATCGCAATAAATAACATCCAAACACATCAATTAATATAAAATGCACACATACTCCTATGACGCCTATATGCAGGGACCCTTAAGCTATAGACTAGGCTACGCGACTAGGCAATCTAATTCTCTATAATCATTGTCTCTGATACCATTCTGTCACACCCCACCATGGCAGAATATGGGGCACGACGTATGGATATCATCACAACAATAGCGTGTCTATAGAGATAACTAAATGATATAAGAAATGTCATAAAATGGTGACACAAATGTCATGACAATATGTCAACAATGCAGGAGTCTAGGTAAGTAGGTAACAGTCCTACCTCTTACCCAAGACAAACAAATAACACAAACAAACAAACATATAGGTGCCAACAGTATCACTAGATAAATGAACAAACAAAGCTAAGAAGGAACAGGGATCTCCTTCTATATGCAATCCTAAGGCATCCAAGTCTAGCCACTTCTATCCTCAAGCTTAACCACATTCTCACCTGAAAGAGACACTAAAACACGTCAACATAAAGTTGGTAAGAGTCATAGGTTTAGACTCTAACGCTAAATCAGTTATAAGTTGTGAATAACAACCATCAACATAATAACATATGGACAATGTGCTACAAATATGCATTAACAACTATCAATCAAGATTAATCATACCAAACCAATCCAAGGCTCCTACCTTGCCAAACAACATCATGGTACCATAGATGATCACACTATGTACCTATCCCAAGGCCACTACCTTGGCAAACCACAAGGCCACTACCTTGTCAAACCACAAGGCCACTACCTTGTCAAACCACAATAACTGAGACGGCTCGTGTCCCCCGATCCAAATCATACACAATCAAAAATCACATAGCAGTTAATCACATAATGTACACACAAGTCCATCTCAAATCATAAACACATTCACAACATCAATTTAGAAAATAACTCAACACAGTGTCTCTTCCATCCCATCTGGAAGTCAAAATCAATATTAAACATGGGACTATGAAACTCACCTGATAGCTTCTTCACAAGTCCTCGCACTAGCAACAAGCTAACAACCAAAAAAACGAAATCAATACACGAACCAATCACTAAGATGGCTCATCAACCTATGATGGACATCTAGTCTATTCCCGTATAATTACCTCATTGTTAAGCTCTAATCACCCCATTACCCTTCCTTAACAAGTCCTTAACTTGGTTAAGTTTAATAACTATCCCGTTCATATTTTACCCAAAACAGTCCCAGTTTTTAGGTCTCAAAACTTTAAGTCAAACGTCCACTTAAACATACCCATGGTTTCTGTAAAAGGAATATTCATACCCTTACGTATGTTGGCTAACACCTTCCACTTGAACTAACCTTAAAGCTACTGTTAAGGCCCCGATATACATATATATACTTTTGTCATTCCAGATTTCCTGATTTTAAACGTACTAAACGTTTGTTACCATTAAGGGGTCTTACCCTAAACCACAACCTTAGCCCAAGTGCAGATACTTACTAAAATATATAAAACATCTCTCATATTCGTGAGAAGATCCCAATGCAACCCTAAGTACCCCAAACAACCCAAAACCTAAAAAGAAAACAAGCTGAATTCAAAACTGTTTTGACCTCCTACTGTTGTAACCTGTTTTTGACCCACTTCCCTACTTCCAATTTAGTTCTAGTTTCTTTTATTGGAAAGCCACTTCAAATATCTTTCCAGGAGTACTTGGATCGTAAAATAAGAGTTTATAGAACTCCCTATATGATCAAAACAATGACCCAAAATTATGCCCAGTTTTTAAAAACGGGTTTAACAAAATCAACCTCATTAATTAACCCTAATCCCTCTAATTACAAGCCCTAATTTATGTAATCATCATGTTATGATTAATATAACATTAATTTACTGTTTTTATAATAAACCCTAACCTAAATCCATCATAAGATGATTAAAGAAACATAAAAACAATTTAATTAAAAAGGGTTATAAAGATTTACCTTTGATTTATGAAAAACCAAGATTTTTATGAAAACCCTAATTCCTCCCTTGTATATTTCGACTCCTTATTGATCTCCAGGGATTTTATGAAGTGTTTTGATAAATAAAAACCTTATATAATTGATCCTAACCAGTCCTAGCCCAAATACAAAAGCCCGGTTCCCTTTTTCCCTTTTTTCCCCTTTTCTTTTCTTTTTTTCACATAACTGACCTATACCCATTTAATTTCGTTTTTTTTCCTTTTTATTATTAATATTTGTATTAATAATATTACCTTAATTTTCCTTAATTTATTTCAGCTCCTAAAGCCTCCAAAACCTCAAAACCGTAAAACTAGTCAAATTTACGCGTTTTACCGTAAAAGACGTAAAATATACACTTTTAAAAAAAATCTCAAATTTTGAAATAAACTTTATAACTAAGTCCTAAATGACTTAAAACCATCCCGAAAAATATTCATATGACTAATTACCTCATCCGAGACCTCCAAAAGCTAAACCGTAAATCCTAAAAAAAATATACTATTACTATAATACTTATACGTATACGTAAACACCAAAATATCACCATTTCATTTCATAGTCACTAAATGTGAGATCATGAACATGAAATAACCGTTACTCGATTTACTTATGAGTACTCTATACTCATAAACGATAACCACACCAACCTCGTTCACACAAAATAAACACGTAAACACACAAATCAAGTAATCACACATAAAATAACCTAAAAATAAGACCAAGTGACGAACCTCAAAACCACGGTTGTCACACCTGCCCATAGTATACAAACTTTGTGGCACCTACTAAGAAGATATAACAAGGCACATGACTTCGAATGCCATCATTTGATACTGAATAGTGGTTAAGTTTAGTAAATATGATACTAAAGCGGCTTAAAATAAGATTTTTGGACTTTGACACGTAAGAAATTTTCATCAAACCACCTTCATGATTGCTAGCACACTTCATTAGAGAAAAATGGGTCATTTCATTTGGGTTAAACGGTTATAAAATCTTGATCAGGTCATCTGGGTTATACCGATTAACCCAAACTCTTATTATGGTCGCGTTTCAGATGTAATTTTAAGGCTTAATATCAGATGTAAATTTCTATGTTGCTCACATGCAGCCTCATTATCTACAGGATGATGTCATAAGAAATCTGTTCAGTGCAAAAACGATTCAAGAGTACAGCTCACAGAGCCTGTTGGCCTTTTTGGTACACCTTGCTACCTGTATAAATTTACCTTGATGGGCAGTTCTGTACAAGAATTAAATATGATTTAAAATGTAAATGTAGTATCAACATTAATATTTTAAAAGAAATCAATTTGATTTTAAACAACTAATATAATATCAAATTTTATATTCTATCAATGAATTTTATGACAAGTTCTCTTACAATGACACATACTGTTGTTTAGCTTTATGTTTATGTCTGTCATGCTGAGTTAGGCGTGTAAACATGCCGAAATGAGCTTTTGTTTTATACTTAAACAAATGGGTCTATATAACCTGTAAAATTTTCTATCCATGAGACTATGAGTATATATAAGAACATTTTTGTTGTATGCATAAGTAAAACAGTGTGGGTGAATTCTGACCGTCTACTCTTAGCTATTTACCCGTTTGACCTGTGAAAAATAAATAATAGAGATCGACCCATTTTTAAGGTGATGGATCAGAATCATCATTGTCATTTAGTTTGTACTATGTATGACCAAAGGAATATTCTCGTACCTGTTGTCACTCAAATTTATAGGTGTGAGGTGGATTTATTTGCAGGTTAGAGAGTTCTTATAATTTTAAAGTTTACTGATAATGTGGTGAATATAGGTAACCCTTTGTTGGTATTTTCTGAATTCGTAAAGGAAGGTCAATAGGGCAAGATTACGTTGTATCAATATTTCAGTATACTAATTAGATGTTCCCAAGTCGTTTCTTCAATCACAACAAATCAAGTCTTTGAACAAGGTATGCTCAGATTCTTATGACTTAATCCTTATTCTTTGAAATAGGTAAAACTAACTTAATAAAAAAAGAAGCAGGTCAAACAAGTTGAAAATGACATATATTTATTTGTTGTTGCGTTCACTTTTTTACGTCATTCTATTTAAGAATGTAGGCAGAAATGTTTACCCATTTAGTAAATTTGGGTATGGTATGCAATTTTATACTTTAGCCTCCAGGTGAAGCTATATGCATGTATTTGGCAACACAGGGTCTGCATTTGGAGTTTCCAACTCCCCTTTCGGATCTCAGTCTGCAACTCGAGCATCTGGTACTCCTAATTATGCTCAAACACCTTTTGCAAATCAACGTGGCAGAAGTAGAGAATCCACCTTATGCTTTGACACCTGAATCAGACTGTGGCATTGGTACATGCTGATGGATTCCTAAAGTTTCGATGGGTCGTGGATTGCTAAACATACAGAACCAAAGCTCAATTGTCGCACTTCCTGTACAGAACCAAGGAAGTGTTTCTTGACTACAACTAAGCCGACAGCAACAAATATGCTACTAACCCTGATCATCACCAAAGTGGTAAGCCGAGATCACTGTACTTTTGTGCTTATTTATAAACATATCGAGGATAACCATGTAAATTTTTAGTTTAATTGTGGTTTTCTTGAAATAAGCTCACTATGCACTTTTCTTTGGTTTTGCCCTTCATGTATATGAGATAATATTGGCCTTTGAAACTTTCCCTAAAACGTTTTTCAGTGAGTGTTTTATGTGCTATAGTTGTTGTTGAAATATAACAGCCGTAGTTGTATAGCTTATGTGATAATCTGTTTTAGACTTTTAGTTCGTAGTTTTAATATTTCTGTGTCCATTCAGTTTTATCTAACAATCCAAGTTGTTTCGATCAATGTTGTAGTTGGGTTCCTAATGTACCATACCCTCATTTAAGATCTTTATTATTTCTTATTACGGAAAGTGTAAATAAGTATTATAAAATAACTTGATTCACACGTTTTTTTACACAAATGTGCTTAAAGGGTGTTTGGATGTGTGTTATAAAGTTGTTTTTGCAGGCCAAAATACCCAAAAAGTCTCTTATTTGTGAGAGATTAAGATTAAGCAGTCATATGATGGCAACCACAATGTGTTAGGCGTCTTGGCTATCCGCATGTATTTCTTTTCTGTCAAAACAAAGGTACACCCATGCCTACCTATATATATATATATGTTTTCAACAAGAATGTAAACTATATATATATATATATATATATATATATATATATATATATATATATATATCTATAATATATATATGGGGCTAAGTTTGACATAGGATAATAAGATGGCGCCACCTCATATCTTATGTGGCATTATCTTATTGGCTATAATATATCCTAAAATATTGAGGCCTCTCATTGGCTAAAAATTATATTTAATTTATTTTGGAAAGTATATCATTCAGAAGAAAAATAATACGTCTCCGATAGTTTTTTAAACAATTCTATAAGATCAATTCCTTTTTAACTATAATTCGGGAAAGATAATACGTCTCCGATAGTTTTTTAAACAATTCTATAAGATCAATTCCTTTTTAACTATAATTCGGATCCTCATGTATCTTCTTAAAACTCTAGAATCATTATACCGGTACGTTAATTATTCTCATGCTATGATTTTTTAGGATATTAAACTTATGAATCTTCAATTCTTCGAAACTATTAATCCTGACGAGATTATATGTTTCTTTTAATTTTTTTAGGTATTATGTACCAGATGTTGTGCCTCTTCTCAATACCCTAATGATTTTGTATGAAATCAGGTTGAACACATGTTGATGTGATGAATCATAAAACCACATATACACTTCTGAGTTATTTTTTAGTGATCCAAATAATTCTTAGCGAACTTCTGAGTTATTTTTTGCAGGCACCAAACGACACTAGGCTAAGAAGATTCAAGAATAATGGAGGATTCTCAAAAATGGCTCCCGGTCTGTTGCTTAATCTTAATATACTCTTGTATCTTAAAAATAAAAATCGTAATTATACTTATCATCTTTATCTAAATAACCCATTCTTTCCTAAAAACCCTAATTATACGTGTCTTCTTCATCTAAATAACCCATTCGTTCCTTTAAAACCCTAAAGTACGATTATCGTAAAGAAACCTGTCTTCTTCATCACATTAGGATTAAGTCCAAAACATATCTTCTTTTTAGTAAACTGAAAAGCAGTTTTTGGAAGGTGATTTGTTGGTTTATGATATCGTGTTACTTGATTCGTGTGTATAACTTTTTTGTGGATGAATTTTTGTATGTCACTAATATTATCAATTTTTCTTGACAATGTAATCAAAACTCTTATATGCTTTTATAATTTCCATTTCTCACAGAGACCAAGATTCACCAGTTTTATTGCAACCTTACTCAGGTCTTGACTCTTATACACATATTTAGCTTTGGTTTATGCTTATGGTGATCTTACCTCAGTATGGTTATATATAAATTTACCATGTCAATCTTAGTTTTTTATTTTAGTGAGAGATTCATATGACCTATAATTCTACGTAGGATCAACATCACTTTAAATTTTGTGTGTCTGGGATTCTTATCACTGGATTTTCTGTATATATTGTATATTTTTAGTCCTGTATGAGGTATACAGTACAATCCTATAATGTTGATTATATATAACGATTGGTTCTGTAGTTCTTTGTGAAAGATGTTGCACATGTTTGTGCTTTAGTTCTCATTTGTTTTAAACCCTTATGTATTGATTATAGTGGGTAAGATTAGATCAATTGGTGGCTACACGTCAGTAATGAGATTATTCAACACTCAGAACACCCGCTTTGTTTCTTGCATGTATCAATGCCAAGATACTCTGGTATGATCACTCCTTGAACCCACTTATGTTTGTTTATGAATCCGTAAAGTTGAATAAGAAAAGAGAGTTTTTTACAGGCAGTTTATCTTGCTGAAAGCTACTCGCATCAATTCGGAAATATAGAGGACCAAAGGTATGTTGCCAATCTTAAGAATCAATTAATATTATATGTGAAGGAAATAGTTATACACGTTCATAGAACTATAAAGAACACATAGGGCTGACGAATGCGGTTCGTCCTGTTATTATAACATTGTAAACGATTTTTTAACGGCATAATTATATAAAAATAATGTTGGTCGGGCCAATGTCAACATCTCCCACCTACAATTTGTAGATGATGCTATCTTCATAGGCAAATGGTCACTTGAAAATGCCAAGAATCTATGTTTCCGTTTGGCAACATACTCAGAATACTCCAGCAGGGATTAAATCCATACAATTCCAAATTAATGACAACATACCCAAGTGCACCACCGTTGTCATTCAAGGAACTCAAGCATGAACTTATCAACATATGTTCTATGATCATGTTTTTAGTTATTATAAAGTTTGTGCTTTTGTTTGTCTCCTAACCTGATAAAGTGTATACTTTAGGCCGTTTGGAGTTCCAGTTCTTAGGATTTAGATATCTATTTAAATTAAGTTGTTTAGAGGGAGTAGAAGTCGTTTTTTTTAAATTGGATGCAGTTATGTGTGTGCATGAATGGGTTCTTCTGTTTGTACCTGGGAATAGTAACAAAATTTTTAACTTATATAGGAGCGTTTGGGATCGTATGATCTTGTATTTGATGTTGTTTATATAGACTATTGCAAGAGGCTGCAAATGTTGGAGTCACAGTATTGAGCGTTGTTGAGATTTTCATTAGACAAGCGCTTGCTCAGTTCAAATTGTTCACCAATAGATTGGGTACTCATCTTAATCTTCATACTTTTTAAGCTTGACGCTTGTATTTGCACACACTGTAGGATTTAGACTTGAAACATACCCAATAAAATGCAACCTCGTGCTACATTGATTGTCTAATATTATTGTTTTGTGAAGATATGAATCACACCAGTTATATGTTAAGACTAGAAATTAGAAATTTTGATTCTTTGCATTATATTTATAGGCATTTTTAGACGTCTTTTGGTACAACCACATCATAAGAATTGTCGGAAGTAAGAAGATATTGATTAGATAAATTTTTGCTCAAATACTTTCTCCGCTATATGTTAACATAATTACTTACAGTGATTGATCAAACTATGTCTGAAGTAAAATGTTGGCTTTTAAGAAATGCGAATGCGAAATTGAAATTTAAGTGCATAGGCATTCTAAGTTGCATATTGTGGGTTCTGTTTAGTACAGTTCTTAGTAAAAAGTCACCCTATGTGTTAGTATGCTGTAACATATCATCTATATTCTCTAACGTTGTTCAATATAGTTTGAATGACCAAAAACGCTTTAAGCCATATCATATATAGTGTAACACGATATTATAGCAGTTGACAAAGCATTTTAGTTATATGAGAAAGGTAAAGAAGAAAATCAATGATCCACATTATATGAAATCATTACTGGACAAGTTTTTTACTGGCTATAATAGTGAAACAGTTGACAAAGCATTTTAGTTGCTCTATTGTCCTTCGATAATGGAATGTTTGGGTACCACTTCCAGATTCGAGACTGATTATGGTTTTCTTGACGTTCAACGCACACATATTTTCATTTTTCAAACGTGTCTTTCATCTGAATTATCATATCAGTTTTGATGTCTAAAAATGCACATTTGACTTTCGCGTCAAACTTTATCCTTTTACAAAAAACTAGATTAAAACTGAATCATGCTTATGATATAGAAATATGGTGTTGCAGGCTGTTACTATCTGAACTCGACCTGTCCACCACAAACCCCCTGTCTCCCCCTTACACACTAGCACATAATATTATTATACTAAGGAACAAAAGCAGAAGACTCCTACTTGATACTCCATCTGTGGTGCATTTATTCATGGGGTCTCAACGATGCCTCGAGTCTTAAAGTTAAGCTATCTTTACAATTTATGTATTGTTTTTCTTGAAAAGCAGATGTAGAACCTAACGATGGTCATCTTTTTGTAGGTAGGCAATTTGGTCATCTTTTGCACTTTCTTTTTGTAAACGCAATAAGCAAACTCTAAAGAAAGAAAGAAAGAGATCGAATATGGTATTTTACTATAAAGCTAGCCCAAAATTTGGAGACTACACCATCTTCATGAAGAACTGATAATAACGATTTCCCTGAAGACATCTGGTATCATTATCAGTCCTAATCGTTTCATTTTTTTAAGTCTTCCGAGAATCCAACCGGTGATTTTTTTTTCAAGATCCATTGCTAGAAGTCGTGTTTGAATATTGGGGGATTTTTTTGTCGATGGATTTTCCTGATATCGTTAGCCCGGGGTGACTGGAAGATAGCATTAGTATATAATAATTTCTATAAAAATAGGTTGTAAACGTAACTCTTCATTAGTTTTACATATTGAGGGATTTAAATATTTACTTTAAGACCTTTTTAGTTTACTAAAGTATTTAAATAACCGAATTGCAGTTGGATTTGTAATCAAACGTGTTTTTTGTAAAAGTCTCTCACTGTTAAATTTATCTAATAAATCTCTTAATTCTTTAATAATTAAAGCATAACTTACATTAACCGCAAGGTGAATCAACTTATTTCCTACAACGATATACAAACCTGTAGATATGAGCCTTTAATTGATCCAATCTGAGTAGCATTAACTGAGTTTGGGTACACCTCAGAGCGCTAAGAATGTATGTAATTATCAAAAGGGTAAGGCATCTAAATTACCATTTTTTTTCAAAACAATTTGGAGTATTAAGATCACAATCATGGCAGCTTGCATACTACTCGCTTGCAGATTCTCCCTCACAACCAGAGAAAAAGTGTGTTTATGCTTTCAGAGATATCTTGAAATTCTTCATCACAAGAATTATGTAACATATCGAGCTGTTGGCGCAAGTCTTTAAACTCACGCTCATTCACTTCAAGAAACTACTTTTCTGTCCTTGATCAGTCAGGCAACATACATTATGGTTTGCGCCATTTTTCTGTCCTAAACAGTAAACTTGAAACTTTGATTTAAAAGTGAAACTCGCGGGTTCGTTACCTTTATTGGGTCACGTATGGTTCCGCCTTTTGTTTAGTTGGGACAAAAATCGGTGTTTTAATAGCTGGAACCATCATCGCGAAACATGCAGATGTCGCTCTTACTGCATTGATGTGCTTTTGTTTAGTTATCCCTCGCAAGAGTCTTAAAACTCTACATAACCAGTTTTTAGATATATGTGGTACTTCGTTTAATTAAGTTAGTTTTGATATAAGAAAATCATGGTATAGTAGTAAATAAAGTGACGTTTACCTTCTGCTGCGTTTTCCTTTGGTTGAAACATGAATGTCTATATATAAGATTGAATAATGAAGGGCAGATAATTTTTTTTATGATCGTAAGGCGAAAAAACTAAAATTTGAATGAAAAATCGAGTATTTTTACTTAAAAATGAAGCATTTTTAGGTTTTACAGTGTTAAATGTTAGACTTCAGTATGTGAGTGTGGGGCAATTTCAATTTCGAGTGGGAGGGCATTTAAAAAAACACTCGAAATTAAGGAAAAATTATAGTATAATATTGTCGTTTTGGTTTACCTATGGGGGACGCCGCCACCCCGTTCCTAAACTATATGTCCGCCCCTGGTATCATATATTGACGGCATGTTAATTTGGTCAACACTTTATAGAGCTTTTTCACTAGAACGAAAGCTAGAAACATCTAACTTATTTTTGCTTGATTTTAAAAATACGTAATTTACTTTATTAAATACTGAAACCACAAAGTTACTTTCAAATATAAACAAAGAACCATGACCATGCAATATGACCTGTTGTTGACCACTCAAACACGTTATAATTTTATATACAAAATTCATCTTTACAAAAGTTTGTTATATAATTCATCTTTTTCAGCCAACATTCTTTAAAGGACATTTTAAAAAAAATAATTATTTTAAAATAAATTTTTAATTTTTAATTTTTAATTTTAAAAAATTATATTACATTTTTAAATTTTAAAAAATATTACTTTTTTAAGATTAAAAAGAAGTTAGAAAAAAAGTAATAAATTTATTATACCAAAAAGCGTATTTTAGAATTTTTAACATCTAAAATATTTTCTTGTAATAAGGTTACAATACAAATTGAACTTTTTACATTTTTGAAAAAGATTTTTTTTGTTACACTTTAATTTTTTATAAAAAAGTTAAAGAAAAATTAAAAAATAGTGTTATATTTTTATTAGAATTTTTGTGTAATACAATTGTTTTTAGAATTTTTATGCATTTAAATATTTTTAATGTTGTATGAAAACAAATTACGAGAGCTAAAGGTTATTTTTTTAAAAAAAGTACCCTTCTTTGCAACAAGAAAATTACACATTTTAATTTTGTTATGTAATAAACATGCTTTAAAATGACGTTTAACAAACGTTGGCTAATAAGGATGAACTTTGTATCAAACTTTTCGTTACAACAATGAATTTTATGAATAAAAATACTTATGGCATGTTTGACTCGTCAACCAACATGTCATATTGCATGTTTTTGTTTAAGTTTAAAAGTAATTTGAGGTTTCAGTATTAAATAAACTAAATTGCGTGTGTTGAATGTCTGAAAAAGATAAGTTGCGTATTTTTAACTTTTTGTCATTTTCACTATTCCTTTCAAAACAAAAAAATGGAACTTTAAACAAAAATGGTTGTAAGCACTTGGTAAACTGTTTTATTTTTAGAAATAGGTGGTAATATGCTTCTATAATTTTTGTTAGAAAAATTGCTTTTATCATCTTGAATGATTGATTGTTATCTTGTAACTCAAACCGGTTTGATCACACACAACCCTCTATGTCCAACTGCAACCAATATAATTGTTTCAACAAAACCGTTCCAACTGATAGACAAGGATTGTATATAGTTAAACAACACAAACTTGTCAGTGGAAAAAATTTATGATACAAACACAATACTTAGGTGAGCCAAGTCTAGAAAATATCAAAGCTTGGTCATATTTTAACACACGCGGTACTCTCATCCCAACTCATAGACAAACGTTGTTTAAAAAAATTTCAACAAACGAACCCGCCCGTTGGGCGGGTTACGCAACTAGTATATATATATATATATATATATATATATATATATATGTAAGGCTGGAATTTGCGCTTTATATTTGGATTATTTTGCAGGGAGTACCTCATTCAACATTATATAACCACTATTGTAGATTGGTACTTCACAACTATTTTCATACATTCTATAGATAGATCGATATCGGTATTTCTACTTAGGATCTAATGCTTCCCTGATGATCTCATCCCCTGCCTCATCCTATAAATGAGAAAAAATAGTTTTCGAGTAATAGGACTTGAAAACAAATGACACAATAAATTGCACCGTCTTGGTATTGTGAAAAAATAAAAGATACAACCACCACTCCATGTTAACCATAATATCTGATTTGTAACTTAGTTAATGCATTATATATTTATATCCGACTATTCGTTAAGCATCTGTAATGCTCATGTTACTCTTGTGAACTAGACAAAAAGGTAATAATGAGTGCACACACAAAACATAGAGAAAGATATACCACGATATCAGATAGCTTCCTAAAGGATGTTGAGTTACGATTTTTTTTTTCAGTTGCTAGGGTTGTTTGGTCTGCTGTTAACACGCCTGAACTATCTTACATCATTGACTATCCTACCCTCTCTTTTTATCAATTTAATAGAGTAATACATATATTTATTAATGTGTTGTAAGCAGAATGACACAAAGCGATGTATTCTATTGGCGGTTCAGAGGTTAAAAAAGGTCTTTGTAGCTTTGACAATCAGTACCGATGATCAGTGGAATACCCGCAAAAAGCAATGGAGCTGGTGGGCCAATTGCGTCTTCTTTCTTCAGCAGTGACTATGTTGGCTGTACCATCCCCTTCTTTAACTGCGACTATGGTCAGTGAGTTATTTTTCGCTGATTTTATCTATATTTTTCGAGAATAAATATATACAATTTGTGTTCGTAAATTTTAGATTAGTAATCGGTTACCGAGATATAACAGGTGAAGTTGAAGTGGAAAGGGAGCACTTGAAATCAAGAAGCTGAGAGTCCAAATGGAGCAGTGGCGTTCGGCTAAAGATATTGCAGCTACAATCTTAGCGGGTACCACACTATTAAGGTCCACCGCTGAAGCGGTTAAAACAGCCATAACAACAGCAGCCCCTGCAAGTTTTCGTAAACTGACATTTAGATCCAAATATTTACTTTTGTTATTGTTTTCCCAGGCCCGGTCCAAATATTTACTTTTGTACTGACTACTAAGTTCTTGAAACCTGCTGGTACTAACTACTAATTTCGTAAATGTTAGTAGTTGCTAACCGATTTAAGAAAGCAGGCTGCTGTTTCTAATATGTCCAATATTTTTACACCTATTTGCGAGTATTTGGCATTTGGCCTTTATGCATTACATCTACAATCAATGCAACTCCATCAGTCCATTATACTCATATGCAAGTTTAAATATACAGCCCCAATTGGACAAAAAAAGAATTAAATAAGAAAAGCGAGATGTGGACGACTTCAAGAACCTCAAGTGCTTATTTGGTCATTGTTATGATCAACATAGTTCTTTTTGGTTACGATTCAATATTAAGTCAAATTTATTGTTACTTAGTAGTTGCTTGAGAACCATGGTGATCACTCATCACTACCACGATGACAAAAAACAAGCGCACTTACTACGGAAGGTTCATAATGTTAAGTTAGGATGGACTTGAAAGCTACTATATACTAAACCACAAGGTCATATCATAGTAATTTATTCTTCAGTTAAATTCGTATATCATCTTTTTCTCGGTTCATGTGTGGGCAAAATGCTCAAAATCAATGTTTTGAAACTCGGTTTTTAAATCGACCCGGTTGAATCATCGGGTTTGGGTCAACCCGAGTCACGACGCGGCAACCCGGATTAACTTGGTTTTTCTAATTTTTTTATTTTTTTACATTTTAATTTTTTTTTGTAACCGTGATTTCGGACTCATTGGCCGACTAATCCACGGGGTTTGAGCCCACCGCTACACAGACTCAAACCAGGTAAAGCCCTCCCTTTTCAGGAGGTTGGCATGGCCACTTCAAGGTTGAAGGTATAAATTGATTACCAACCAATATCCTATATAAAAATAAAATTTTATCGCAAATACGTAAAATTTACACATTACTAATTTTTTTAAAAAAAACTTACAAAATATGGAAACCCGGCCGGGTCTCGAAAACCGAGTTGACCCGAGTCACCCAAAACTCGGCGGGTCAAGCCGAGTTTCAAAAATGAGAAACACGGGTCAATATAAACCCTTTTTTCGGTCAGAACCGGGTCAACCGGTTGACCCAGCCGAGACGACCCGGGTCTGAAAACTTTGTCCATTAGTCTTTGTACGTTTGAATGATTAGTTAAATATCAAGAATTATTGGATATATTTTCAGTTAATTCATTCCTTTCATTCGAATTATTAAACTTTATTATCTAAATATTTGGTTTCGATTAACTAATCACATTTTTAAACTTTAATAAACCGATCACCTTTTTAAAAAACCGACACCAATTTTAAAAAGAACCAGTATTTCTAAAAGGACAGATCCGGTGGTTCGTAAGCGGTGGAATAAAATAGACAGGACCAATTTATAAACCAGTTAAAATCGAACCGATCCAGTTGGTTAAAACAAAACATACCTGGTTCAAAACA
The DNA here is from genome assembly GCA_025667525.1 of Glebionis coronaria. Taxonomy (NCBI): domain Eukaryota; kingdom Viridiplantae; phylum Streptophyta; class Magnoliopsida; order Asterales; family Asteraceae; genus Glebionis; species Glebionis coronaria. The sequence goes on along the minus strand of JANFOE010002551.1, from coordinate 5,851 downwards.
TGTTATAACCGAAACAATCCGGACAAAAAAATTACATGGAATAAAACACGTCCGTTGGGTGAGCCAACCCCCAAAATATGAAAAAATATTAATTTAAGCTTTCTTTTAACAAAATCAAGTCCCACTGCAAAAAGATTAAAATGAATACACAAACATACATTTAAAAAACAATTAACGAAACACGTCCAATGGACCCTAAACCCTCTGTAACAAGAAAAACGACCCCGCCCGTTGGGCGGGTTACGACGCTAGTGTATATATATATATATATATATATATATATATATATATATATATATATATATATATATATATATATATATATATATATATATATATATATATATATATATATATATATATATATATATATATATATATATATATATATTCATATATATATATATATGTATATATATATATATATATATATATATATATATATATTCATATATATATTTATATATATATATATATATATATATATAACTCCACCCTATATATATATATATATATATATATATATATATATATATATATATATATATATATATATATATATATATATATATATATATATATATATATATATATATATATATATATATATATATATATATATATATATATATATATATATATATATATATATATGTATATATATATATATATATATATATATAGATATATATCTATATATATCAATAACCCTTATATAGGAAGGATGGTGAAACAATTCCTTAAATACAAAATTCTATTAAAATGACACATGTAATTCATTAAATGGTTTCCATAAATGCTTCAAAAACAAAATAAGAATTACAAAAGATGCCTTAAATAGAAAATTCTATAATAAAATATAAGGAAGGATGGTGAAACAATGCCTTAAATACAAAATTCTATAAAAATAATTCCATAAAATGCTTCAAAAATAAAATAGGAATTACACATGATGCCTTAAATACAAAATTCTATATAAATATATATAGGAATTACAAATGATGCCTTAAATATAAAATTCTATAAAAATGATTCCATAAAATGCTTTAAAAATAAAATAGGAATTACAAATGATGCCCTAAATATAAAATTATATCAAAATGTATATAGGAATTACAAATGATGCCTTAGATATAAAATTCTACAAAATATATAAGGAAGGATGGTGAAACAATGCCTTAAATACAAAATTCTATAAAAATGTTTCCATAAAATGTTTCAAAAATAAAATAGGAATTACAAATGATGCCTTAAATACAAAATTCTATAAAGATATATATGAATTACAAATGATGCCTTAAATACAAAATTCTATAAAAATATATAAGGAAGGATGGTGAAACAATGCCTTAAATACAAAATTCTATAAAACGTGATTCCATAAAATGCTTCAAAAATAAAATAGGAATTACAAATGATGCCTTAAATACAAAATTCTATAATATTGATTCCATAAAATGCTTCCAAATTATATAGGAAGGATGGTGAAACAATTCTTAAATACAAAATTCTATTAAAATGACACATGTAATTCATTAAATGGTTTCCATAAATGCTTCAAAAAGAAAATAGGAATTACAAAAGATGCCTTAATTAAAAAATTCTATAAAAAATATATAAGGAAGGATGGTGAAACAATGCCTTAAATACAAAATTCTATAAAAATGATTCCATAAAATGCTTCAAATATAAAATAGTAATTACACTGATGCCTTAAATACAAAATTCTATATAAATATATAGGAATTACAAATGATGCCTTAAATACAAAATTCTATAAAAATATATAAGAATGGATGGTGAAATAATGCCTTAAATACAAAATTCAATAAAAATGATTCCATAAAATGCTTTAAAAAATAAAATAGGAATTACAAATGATGCTCTAAATAAAAAATTCCATCAAAATATATATAAGAATTACAAATGATGCCTTAGATACAAAATTCTATAAAAAATATATAAGGAAGGATGGTGAAACAATGCCTTAAATACAAAATTCTATAAAAATGATTTCATAAAATGCTTCAAAAATAAAATAGGAATTACAAATGATGCCTTAAATACAAAATTATTTAAAAATATATATGAATTACAAATGATGCCTTAAAATACAAAATTCTATAAAAATATATAAGGAAGGATGGTGAAACAATGCCTTAAATACAAAATTCTATAAAAATGATTCCTTAAAATGCTTCAAAAATAAAATAGGAATTCAAATGATGCCTTAAATACAAAATTCTATAAATATATATATATATGAATTACAAATGATGCTTTAAATAAAAAATTATATAAAAATATATAAGGAAGATGATGAAACAATGCCTTAAATACAAATTCTATAAAAAATAATTCCATAAAATGCTTCAAAAATAAAATAGGAATTACAAATGATGCCTTAAATATAAAATTCTATAAAGTATATATACGAATTACAAGTGATGCCTTAAATACAAACTTATATAAAAATATATAAGGAATGATGGTGAAACAATGCCTTAAATACAAAATTTTATAAAAATGATTCCATAAAATACTTCAAAAATAAAATAGGAATTACAAATGATGCCTTAAATACAAAATCTATAAAAATTTATATAGGAATTACAAATGATGCATTAAATACAAAATTATATAAAAATATACAATGAAGGATGGTGAAACAATGCCTTAAATATGAAATTCTATAAAAATAATTCCATAAAATGCTTCAAAAATAAAATATGAATTACAAATGATGCCTTAAATACAAAATTCTATAAAAATATATATAGGAATTACAAATCATGCCTTAAATACAAAATTCTATAAAAATATATAAGGAAGGATGGTGAAACAATGCCTTAAATACAAAATTCTATAAAAATGATTTCATAAAATGCTTCAAAAATAAAATAGGAATTACAAATGATGCTTAAATATAAAATTCTATAAAAATATATATAGGAATTACAAATCCTTAAATACAAAATTCTATAAAAATATATAAGGAAGGATGGTGAAACAATACCTTAATTACAAAATTTTATTAAAATGATTCCAATAAATACTTCAAAAATAAAATAGGTATTACAAATGATGCCTTAAATACAAAATTCTATAAAAATATATATCGGAATTACAAATGATGCCTTAAATAAAAATTTATATAAAAATATATAAGGAAGGATGGTGAAACAATGCCTTAAATACAAAATTCTATAAAAATGATTCCATAAAATGCTTCAAAAATAAAATAGGAATTACAAATGATGTCTTAAATATAAAATTCTAATAAAATATATATATGAATTGCAAATGATACCTTAAATACAAAATTTTATAAAAATATATAAGGAAAGATGGTGAAACAATGCCTTTAATACAAAATTTTATTAAAATTTACAACAATAATATTAATTTAAAAAAAAATTAATGTAAAACCCTTATTCATAACATTAACATATACAAAATTTATTACCTCATAAAATTCAAAATTACATAATATATTTATACACTACTATTAAAATTCTAAAAAAAATTTATGTAACAAACTTATTCATACCGTTAACGTATGTAAATTCAATTAACTCATAATATTCTTAAATAAATAAAATATCTTAAACTACGTTATTTTTGTCTATTCTATGCTACATTATTAAAATATCAATGCCATAACTAACACTATATATACTAAACTTCTAATACAAACACACAGAAATTCAATTTTCATTAAAAATATATATACTTAAAGCTAGCCCGTCCACCGGACGGGTCTAAAGGCTAGTATATATATATATATATATATATATATATATATATATATATATATATATATAAATATATATATATATATATATATATATATATATATATATATATATATACATATATATATATATATGTATATATATATATACATACATATATATATATATATATATATATATATATATATATATATATATATATATATATATATATATATATATATATATATATATATATATATATATATACATATATATATATATATATATATATATATATATATATATATATATATATATATATATATATATATATATATATATATATACATATATATATATATATGTATATATATATATATATATATATATATATATATATATATATATATATATATATATATATATATATATATATATATGTATGTAGGGGAGTGTTAACGTGGTATACACTCTTAAAATAGGTTACGGTAAGCACACTTGTGGACCACTAAATCAAATATTTTAAATGAAATGTGTCATTTAAGAAGCTGAATTTATAAAATAGTAAATAGATACATCATAAGGGCATTTTGGTCATCAAAAATTTAATGTATCACTTTAATAAATTTGACAAATTAAATAATACGTGTGCCTTTCATTTTTATTAGCGAATAATTGTTGAAATTAACAATCAAGTTTGATTTATTTTAATATAAAATTATGCTACACTAAAAAATAATATTGAGATTTTGGTTTTGCGCACGTTTTTATTCCGAATATTTTTAGATAAATATCATATTTAATAGATATAAGAATATTTTATTTTGATACACATATACGATTTATTCTTACAAATAAAGACCTTACTTAAACATTAGGACTGCCAATACAAAAAATATGACGTAATGATAGATAATAGTTGAAATTTAGTATGTCTTGACGTAAGAACTAAAATACTAGGATGAGTATTTTGATTCAAATTTCGAAATCGAACTCAAATCTTGTCAGAATTATATCGATTCTCATTCGATATGGTACCGAGACTGTGAAATAAAAAGAAAAAAATCGAGACCACTAATTGATACGGACCGGTACCAAATCAGAAAATTTCAAAAAAAAAGGAAAACCCCAATTTTCCGGTACCAATACCGTCACACGTACGTGTACCGATATTCAAATCCCCTTCGATACGACACCGGTATCACTAGTTTATGCTCGGAAAAAAACGATACTACTAATTCGGTAGAAGATCGACACAAGACCGATATAGAACATTACTACTCCGTAGTTATTGATACATATTGATACATCTATGAAGAAGTTGTTGCAAAAAATGCTACATGATTGAGACACTTTTATTGAACGAACCAAATTATAAAGAGATAATGTACCACATATTATAAAACCAAAACACAAATGACACACATACCCGATCGGTATTCAGAACCATGTGTCACTTTGAAGTTTTAAATTCAAAATCATTGGTAATTTCAAGATAACCTTCTTACTCATTGATACACATGATAAAAAAAGAAGAGATATAATAACATAAAGTCATAAATCACCATGACTATCTATTCCGTAATAGATAACAACAGTTCACTTTCAGATCCCATCTAATACAAGAATTTGGTTACCAAAAATTATGAACATGATTATAAAAGGAATATGTTTCACCTTTTAAACAGCATGTATATATCACCATGATAATTGAAACACAATCGTTTATATCTAAGATGAGAAACATGTGAAGTCGTTTTTCGACAATCTGTATCACCATGAGTATGATTTTCGGCAACATGCATCACCGTGAATATGATTTTCGGTACATGTAACCGACGGCGGTAGAAGTCGAATCATACTAGATCTAACACAGGTGGGTGGGGGTCCATCTTGAAACTTAACGAAGACTAGAAAGGCAGTAGCGAACGATATAGTTATGGATGATCAAGAAGAAATTTGTGGTTAGTCACCGGATAACGAGGTCAACGGCGGCTCTAGATCTGTAAATATTTTTGTTGTGTGGTATCGAAAGAGATAGAACTTTTTATTTGGATGCAATATCCATGTGACATAAATTTTGTCATGAAAAATTGTGAGCCGTTTATTTTGGA